>CABFVZ010001773.1:24371-35295 GCA_902151445.1 Timema monikensis | reverse complement strand
GATGACGATGTCTGGTAAATTATTGCCGCAAGTGTTTTTGTGTTTGCAGGAAGCTACGGGAAAGTTTGGTCCAAGGGTTCAAAAAACTGTTGACAATTTAACGAAAGACCTTCCAAATGTCGTTGTAACAAGTTCTAAATCTGGGAAACTTACCACACAACTGTATAATTCATTTTTAACGAGCGTCATGCTTCCCTATGTGGAAAAAGAAAAATTCTTGCTAATAATAGATTCTTGGGGGGGGACAAACGAATCCTGCTTTGTACGATGAAATCTTTACCAATGACGAAGGTCTTGGAACTTGCACGGTTAAAGTCATAACCCCAAAATGTACTCCGATTTGCCAACCGTGCGACGTTTATTTCTATAGGCAAGTTAAAAACTTTATCAAGCGTCTTCAAAATTGTTCATATTTAATTGAAAATGAACGAGAAATTGCTTCTCGTGAAGATGCTATTAAAATACATTCTATAGTATATCACCAACTATCAGCACCGATATTAATGAAAATGTTGTGTTACGAATGGTTTGCATCCAAATTGTCGGAAGAAAGAGAAATTTTTTTAAATGTCAACGAGGTTTGTTTTTCCGTAAAAACTCTGAATATTCCTTGTGCATGTGAGAAAATTGTATTCATTCGATGTAGTAGATGCCGTTTTAATTTATGTTTTCCGTGTCTGTATGAAAAATAGCATCCTGCAACTTGTAATGTTGAAAGCACATCCGACGATTAATTGTACATTACCCTTATATTCTGACATATTGTAACTCATTGTATTATTGAATCAAGTTATTCGCATCTTTATTTATCGATGTTTGACTTGGGATTTCCCTGCTTGGCCCTCCCCTTATCCTTTCAAACCTGTGTCTGCAGGTCTTAAAACAGTTCCGGGTACCTTACCCGATTTCAGGTACGAGGAATTTTGCGTATCACGTCAGGCGTACATTTTCAGGAAAACTTTATGCATTTGGTCGTTTACTTGTCGATAGTTATAAATATTATATTTTTTGCAATACAAAAAATTAATAAATAGCCAAATAGCATTGGAAATTCAATTAAAGTTCATGCAAATACACGTATTTTTTCGTTATATTACCTTTGAATTGTAATATATATGAAAGAATATGACCAGTCTTGAAAAAAAAAAAAGATGAGTGGGACTCGATCTAGCGATCCAGTGATTACGGAGCATGAACGCTAACCACTCGACTGCCACCATCTCGTATTTATGGATGCAATGCACCGGTACAGATTCGACGCGTCAAACTTCTCTTGTGATTTTCTCGAAAACGCCTAAGTTGTACGCCTTACTACTTGCTCATTATGTTGTCCTAATGGACTACTATAAGTGTACAAAGTTTGAAGATAATCCGTGATCCGAACGTCGTGGCCTCCCCTTGTCAGATATCCTCTCCACCCCCTACCGCTTAGATTGAGTCATTAACAATCCTTTTGTAAAAAAATAAAATATACACTAACATAATACCAATCCCATTTTAATATAGGGTATATATGACAAGAGTGGAATTTTATATTAAATGTATCCGCATTTGTATTGTGTTAGAATGGGAAACCATATAGGAAGAAACACCCTTAAGATACCCAGCTGTATGTTGAACCCTGACTCCCACATCACTGGCAAACCAAACTTGATGGGCCCAACGTTTATTACCTACACTCACTGATGAGTTTAGAAAAAATAATGTTTGTATGAATTGTATGAATATGAAAACTGTCCAAACTGATTGGTTTTGTAGGCATTTGTTTATTCTTTACTAATAGTTTATTTATATTCATCACGATACTCCTATTGATGTTTCTTCAAATTGAATTATCTTATAGACTTTGAACTGTAGGGTTAAGCCAAACAATGGTGTACTAAATAATAATAGTGGCCAACCCCCGAGATTAACACCGCTACATCCCACCAATTGAACGTCAGAAACTACGAAAAACAAACCTTCTGACGTTTACTTATTTCACTGCCATTGATGGGACAGGCGCAAGGCAAACATTCTAACTTTTAGTTCTACATTTTGAGGGAATGAGGAATTATCCTCTCTAAAGTATAAATTTACCCTCTCTCTTTTTTTCCTCAAAGAGAGAAGTAAAAAAAGTCGAACTCAATATTTTTTTTATAAGGGTTGACGTTCTTGACCCCTGAAACAGAAAAGGTGGTTTTCGCAATGCCCTCTGTGCGTCTATGTTTCGGCCTAGGGTCAAAACAATTTTACTTGTTATATAGAGTGTTCACAAGGATCCCCGAGGAAATTTTGGAATTAGATATCTATCTTTAAAATCGAGGGTGGTTTATTAAAGTGCAAAAAGATAAAATAAATATATTTTCTTTAAATCAACTCTAATGGTTTTGATTAAATTTCGTATCTGGGCGTTGTTAATATTACAAACAAAATAGCAAATGAAATGAAAATGACTTTGAGGATACTTTATATAAGCAGAAATTTCCAATTTTGATTACATCCCTTCAACTATTTTAGATACAAATTAACTTATCATAAAGTTGTAGTCCCGTTAAAAATAAACATATTTTATTTGAAACCCCATAGTTTCTAAACCATAAGCAAATTTAGATTTTTTTTAATGGACGTCTTTACAATTGAACTTGATTGTTATGCTATATAGTGGACAGAGATGTTTCTCATTGTTTTGGTTATCATCATCATCATCACTCGACGTTTCTGCCTCTGTGGGTCGTCTGGCACAGCTGCCAATCCTGTCAATCCAAACTTCTCCCTCAGCCACGCGTCTCCAGTCCGCTCCTTTAGCCTCCATGTCCTTCTGCGCTTGGTCCATCCATCTTGTCCGTGGTCTTCCAATCCACCCTTCTCTTGTTTTAGTGACATTGTATATTATTTAATCTATACATTTTGTTGGAGTGTTTCTATAGCAATGGAAATTATTTCGTTTCACAAAACATTAAGAATTTTTAGTAAATGTTTTTAGTTTATTATAAAAGATACAGAAAGTGTGTGCAGTACAGCAAACTATTTTGGTTGTTGTTAGTATAAGTAGTTTTTAGTTTGCGTTTCATAATTGATTTAAAAATAAACTTAAATTAAAATAATTGAAAACGTAATTAAAATAGCATATTTTTTTATGAACGTGACTTTTGTATGTGTGTGTGTCTTATGACTTCGAACTAAATAATGGAGTTTTAGCAAGTTTGATAAATACACTGGCAAGTAGGACAAGTAGGACATTTCTGGTTAGTATTAATTATGACTCGTAATCAATTAAACATTCATGTCTCCATATAGTCTAGATTTTTATGGTTTGAAATAATTTTGAATTAGTGAATTTATTTTATAGGAAGGGAGGAAATGGTTTAATGTTGGGTGCTTGGTTTTCGTTAAACTTGGAGACAACCCCTGTGTACTGGGGCTTTAATCCTTTCTTGTTAAATAATGGTTTTTTGGTGGATCTTCCTCAACATTTAATGCATGGTGTAGGGGTATGAGTTATTTTCTTTTTTTTGACCTTTATATTAAAGTCATTCAACTTTGTTATAAGAACGATGTGTCAGCTCTGATGTGAAGGTAAGTTTAAGGGGTTGTACAGAGGAGTTCTGACATGAGATTGAACGCTATGAAGTATTTGCCACTGTATAGGTGAGTTGCGGCCTAATCTTCAAATCTCGTGCGAGTTGCGGTCCGGATTTTTGAGAGACACGTACGAATTGCGGCCCACTCACTTGAAAGAGAAATATGAGCTGCATCCACCTAATTAGTAGTGTGCTTTCTATCACGCTGTCTTGAATCTCAGAAACTATCATCGTCTCATGTCGACATCCCTCGTAATATCCAAACATCCTCACTCCATGTCGTTCAATGGTTTTGGCAAAACTCAAAGCTCTATTATTTTACGATGTCACACCGCTCTATTTCTTTTTGCTCTAACTTTGCCATTTGTTCCCTAAAGAATCCTTCTTTTTCACTTATGTTTTTTGTCCCTCTTAAGCCCCTACTCCTGCATTTGACGTATGTCTTGGTTTGAACATCAAATCATACGTAATCAAAGTTGTAGATGTTGGGATGGCCGCTATAGAACGTAGTGTTAGTTTTGGGATGGAAACTTTCGCAGCTATTAGTGGTTCGATTGCAGGCGGCAGAAAACTCGCCCCAATTCTAGGTTTGACGTCACCCGTGACCTACTTTCATCCTGTTTTTACATGTCATTATTGCGACATCAGGGTTGTGACACTCCAAGCGAGGTAAGATTGTTACCTTACAGGTTAATTTGAGTCTACTTCTTTTTACCCCCTAGCAACTTTACTCTTGGTACATGCACCAATGTGTTGAAAGGTGAGCATTGTAGGTCTTACTCTTAATATGGTCCCTTCACTTCTTCAACGGCTAGATAATGTGGTGTGTACTGTACAAGACGGGCTGGGGGTAAAGGACCAATCTTGAAAATTTCTTTGTTCCATTTATCCTAGTTTCCCTTTTTGTACATAACTATAAATTATTTGTTAATGTGCATCGTTTAATCAACTTTTAGTTTTTAGCTAATAAGATTGTTTTGTACTTAGATTGTATAAGTTGTCTCTTACTTGTGACACATTTATCTGAAAGTATCGGGAAAACGTCGAAAGAGGTTTAGTTGACGCATATACAGTCCACGAGAGCTCGAGGTTCAAATCTCGGTCGGATGAGCTGGGGGTGGTTTTCCTAAATAGTTTTCCACTCTCCCTTCATACAAATGTGGGTTCACTTCCCCTAAATTCAACCTTCCCAATTCTTAACCTATTAGCATAATTAGTACTTAAGTGTATAACCCAAACGGGTAGTAAGACGCGGTGCTATAATTAGTAACAGCTTTTAGCTGTTAAAATTGACGATCTGACAACTTAGCTCAGTCGGTAGCGTGTCTGCTTGCTGAGTTAAGAGTCTCGGGTTCGATTCCCGACATGACTAAAAATATATCATTGGTGAAATATGGGTTTGCCCTTGCACATTGATAAATTAACGGCTTAGGACTGGATGTTGTGCCTGCCCTAGTATTAAGTTCGATCCGGTAGTGGAAAATATATGGCTTGAATAAAAAACTGTTACAGGCTGGAAACAGTGACGGATATAAAGTAAAGCTGTTAAAATTGACACTATCTGTCAAATGTGAGAGTGGCGAAACATTATAATGGCGTAACATTTTGTAGTCACAAATTGTTATTCAACTGGAGAATCGACAGTCCCAAATAAGAGGTGAACTAACTACTTTTATACAAGCAGGTTGTGTTGAGCGTCGACTCGACAATAGGAGTCAGGCACACTTTCCATACGGCCAAACTTGTCAGTCGTTTTACATGATTATGAAAACTGTTATAACCTTTTGTTAAGAGGGGATGAAGGGGGACGCGAGAAAAAAAATTAAATTAAATTAAACTAAATTAAATTTAAACAAATATCTCTCCAGTACAAACATAGAGTTTAATTTTCTTCACATATTGATATCAACATTTCATAAATATCTGTCATGACCATAGCGGCATTATATGACAAACTTTTTAAATTAAGAGAAAAAGTTGTCACTAAATTCCAGGACACCCTTGAAAAATATTCAACAACTGTTGAAATCAACATATGAAGAAAGTCAAACTCTATATTTGTACTGGAGCAATATTTTATTTATTTTAGACAAAAACACAGTTTTACTATAAAAATCACTAAGACACTGCTTTTTTATCAAAACCCCTTCCACGTCACCTTAAACTATGTTCAGTAAAACACAGTAAAACACAGTAAAACAACCACCTTATTCTGTAATGTATGATAATGTGATGGTCATATCTAATAACTACCATATATATTAAGTTTCGTTTAAACTTTACTGTGTGAGAGTGGAAAACTGTTTAAGAAAAATCACCCTCAGTATACTCGAACGGGAATCTAGTCCCGTTTTCCCCGTAATCGACAATCCAATAAGAGGGCGATACGTAAGATCACGCGGCCACCGAAACTGGTGTTAATATTATTATTTACTTGCGTGCTCACAGGGCCAAAGGGGCATACATGGTTGACTTATTAAGCAAATAAATGATTATATTTTATACATTGTGCTTAGCTTAGCAATAAAGATGTCACGTTATTTGAATGGAGTGAAAGTTTTAAAAAATCACCCGTCTCTGTGGCGTAGTTGGCTAACGCGCTTGTCGTGTTGAGCTCGACTGCTGAGGACGGGGAGATCGAGGTACGAATCTCGGTCGGGTGAACTGGGGGTGGTTTTTCCTAAACGGTTTTCCACTCTCCCTCCATGCAAATGCGGGTTCACTTCCTCAAATTCAACCTTCCCAATTCCTTAATCCATTAGCGTAATTAGTACTTAAAGCGTATAACCCGAACGGGTAGTAAGACGCGGTGCTAAATATTATTATTATTATTTAAAAAATCCATCAATTTCAACAAACCGAACTATTTAATAATAATAATAGGTGGTTGCTCCACGTCTTACCGCTTGTCCTCGTTATTCCCATTTAACTACACATATGGGGCCAGAAGTTTAGAGTAGACAACCATTTAGGATTTTTTTTAAACCTATTGCACGTGGCCGGGATGTGAACCCCGACCTTTCCTTGTTGCCAGAGAACCAGACAACACTAGTATGATGCCTATGTCCGTGTGGGTTGGATGTGTGTTGCTTAGAAACGCCTTATTTTGGGGTGAGACGGGCTCTCAGGGATTGAAATACTGACGCATCAAAAAAAAAATCTAATATCCACAACGGTAGTCACGTGGGCTTAGGGTCAGCCTCGTCTGGTCTGGTTTGACGTTGAAGGTGAGGTCCGGGTTCAGCTCTCATCTGGGTACACTGCCTACCTCTACGCAAATGTGGGTTCATTTCCTCTAAATTATATCCTATAATTCCTAGATCATTAGTGTAGTGAAATGTGAATGAACCGGATGGGTGGTAAAACATGCTTAAAAATAATAATGTTAAATATTATTTACCAGGTATTTCTTAATGGAATTAATAGAATAGCCTGAACTGAATGACATGGGGACAAAGACGTCAGTCTCTTCTTGTCTGATTTGCTGACGATGAGGTCAGAGTTTGAATACCATCTAGGTGTATTGAGCACGTATTTATCCTAAATAATTTTCCATCCTCCTTCTATGTGAATTTTACCTTCCTTGAGTCATGAGCATAAATATGAGGTTAGCTTGGTATGTTTTTGATAGTGTTTTGTGTCACTCTTACATGCGTCTCTATTCACCCCTCTCAATATGACGAACTAGTTATTACATTCTGTTGATCAACATAACGGGAAGTTGATTAGAGTAGAGCAATACAGCCCCCTAATTTATACCGAGAATAAAAACGTAATCTAAAGTAATTTAGAAAAGGGGGTTGATTCTTGGTAACAAGGAGATAATGAAGGAGGAAACGGCTCGGTTTGTAAAGCCGACATTAGTAGTGAGCTTACGTTACGTAATTGGGTCTCGAACGTGACGCGACATTACGGCGAGCGAGCGGTCTCCAGTGACGAGTTACGTGGGGAGGTGGTTTTAGTTCCGGGTCCGGAACCCGGGTTGTACGCATATGTACATTTCCTGGTGACGGCGTCGAGGACGATGTGCTCTCGGATGTATCTGAGGTTCGACTACCAAGAAGCTGAATAGCCATACCCTGTGTCAGCCCAAATGGGTAGTAGGACATGGTGCTAAATAAATAAATACAAAATAAAATATTGTATAAAAATAAAAATACATTAACATTCATATTTAAAATAGTTTCCCATTACCGATTTTGAACCAAATCGTTAAATCTTTTTTTAAATATTCAAATAAAAAAAACTGGCATCAGTAAGCTATCCATAAATGATATTTTACCCCCAAAACAAGTAATCACTGTTATTTGTCAGGTTACACACTTGCAAAATAGGCCTATTCATTTTGAACCAAATCGTTCGAGCCATTCGTAAAATATTTCAAATTTTTGAAAAAATCAGTAAACTTCCCTTCAATGAATTTTTGCCCAAAATCCTGTTATATTGTGCTATTTGTCATGTCAAACCAATCCAGATATGCATTTTAAACAAAATTATAACTATTTTCGATTTTTTTTTTTTAATTAAAACAAACTCGTCATTAGACTACCCTTCATTGAAGGGCTAGGGTAAAAAAAATCGTTTTGTTATACATCCTTATAATACCGTATCTAAATATCAAGCTTAAACAAAATCCATCAAACCTTTTTGGATTCGTGGCCAGGGACAAACTGAAAGACAGACAGGCATGAGAATAGACAGAATCGTAAAATACACTCTTTTTTTGTTTCAGACTCACATAAAACGTAAAGATTTATCATAATCTCGGGATCGATTTTTTTCACGATTACAATTCTTTTTTTTAAATATAGACTTGTCACTGTATTATAATCCGAAATCTCTCTTTGGATTTGAGTTTGGAATTTATATTCTAGGTTTTCCTTTATTTTGAAATGCAAATAACATGAAGGATTAAAATAACTAATTAAAACATGTTTTAATTGTTTTTCTTTATAAGTTTTCAAGTTTGAAAGTTTTATGTGACTTTTAAGTTGCTCCTTTGCAATTTCACCAAATTTCAGCTGTTTGGCTCATTAAAAAATACTACAAATCTTATCTACAGATATACAAACTATATACATCCATACAGTATTAGACTTTAATTAATATGACTTAATAATAACTTATATATAATTATCTTCAATTACTGTTTTGAAAAGGAGTATTGAAAATTTTAATCAAAATATAACATTCTGTGACATTTTGAAGAAAGGTGCTGGAGCGGGGAGTATTCCCCCATTCACTTACAGTCAGCCTGCAGTCCCAAACTGTGACATATCCGGCCTTTGGTTCAATTTGCGTCATTAACACACGCGCCGGCTGCAGGTTCTGCCTGCAGTTCCTCGAATCGGTCACAAAATTGTTTGTGTGTGTCGGTAGATATGCAGTTACGAATTACGATCTTCAGTACCAAACTTTAAATAAATTGAAAATTTTTGTTAGAGGCCACAGTTCAAAATGAGTAATTTTGTTAGATGCCACAAATTGTACTGGTAAAAGGCCTTTTTTTCCACGAACCGCTATCTGCCTGTCATCGCCAGTCTAGCCCAACACGAGAGTAATGCCTTAGATCATGAGGCCACCCAAGCAGGTCATATTTTGTTACTGGGTATATTTATATACATCGTCAATACATAGTCCTTCCCAACAGTATCTTCCCAATTCCTACAAAATATGTTGAAAATACTACATCTGAAACAGTCACTATATCACTAAGAGAATGGATTACTTTACTTTTTAAAATAATTTATTTTTGAATTTAGTTGAAAGAGTAATAATTAATTCTAACTTTCATGTTGTTGTTTTTTAATTTGTAATTTATAAATAAAGTGTTCTCCCTTAAAACTTTCCTTTTAATGAGGTACTTCTTTGCGCTCAAGCTAACAATATTTTTAAAAATAAAATAAGTATTTTATCAGCGATAGTCAACATTTAGGAATAGTACGCAACTACTTATATACGACTGGTTGTTTTTTTTTTGTTACCATGTATCACTAGCCATTTGGGCTGGATAAATGTGTAGGCCTTCTAACTTCGCTAATGCATTAGGGCTGAAGAAGTTGAATTTAAAGTAAGTGTACTCGCATTTGAGTGGATAAAGAATGGAAAACCATTTATAAGAAACCACACTCAATACAGTCGACCCGTTATCGTCAAAAAAGAGTATCTGAGATTGTTGTTAATGACTGTGGGTGGATGGTGAGTATTCCGGCCTATCCAATAAGATTGAAAGACCAAGATTGTCGACTCAAACTGAATAATGTCTAGCCGTAAACAACAGTCCACACCTTCAGTCGGGATCTGACAACCCATCAAGACGACTGCAAGTGAATGGGCCATCTGACATCAGACCTCTATAACACGTGTGTTGTCAAGTAACGGATTCTATGAAACCCTTACTTGGGTTAAAATTTTCCTGACGAAAATATCTCAATTTTGTTTATTTGTTTGAAGAATCTAGTTGATCAATCTATTTAATCAATATTTACGCCTGCACTCAGTTCAGTTCCACAACAACATGCTGGTGTCCTTGGTCAAAAGGCGTTGAGAGGATTTGCTACAGCTTTTTTTTACTTATCTGTTTAGTACAAAGGTTAGTTTCATCTAAGGATTAAGGCAACTATTTCCAACCTGGGGGTCACAACCACGTTCGGGGTGGTGGAATATTTCGGGTGGGGTCGTGTTCAAAAGAGTTACGCTGCTAACATAACTTTTGAAATACTCACTGGTGTTATTTATTCTATTTTGAGATATCTTTGTCACATTCGTATGCTCATAAGTAATTTATAAAAATTAAATCAAGCAAGTGTGCTTAACGTCAAGATCGCTTGGTTTGTTGGTGACGGGGAGGTCGGGACTCAAATTCCGGCTGAGTGTAGTGGGGGTTATTTTTTCTAAATGGTTTCACCCTTCTCTCTCCACGTAAATAAAGGTACAGTCCGTCGATATTGTACGATAGCAACTTTCTGGCTCAGCCCTCGCGGTATGCTATCCTCCCACACATGACTGCCACTAAGGGCCAGCGTTATTTCTTAACTGTTGAGGAGGGATGGTGGAGTCTTTTAGTGCATTTTTGCATGTCATTTTTCAACTTAAAGATTCTGTTGATGGGACTATAACCATAATTAACAAATATAAAAGCTTGACTCTTTAATCCAAAATATTATTATTAGCACCGCGTCTTACTACCCATTCGGGTTATACGCACTTACACTAATGTGTAATGGTAGGGTGATTGTGAGATGAAATGAAGGACCTACAGTTTAACGTGGAATCCGAACCACGGTGGAGGCCTGGCATTCCCCACATTCACAAGATGTCTTGTCAGAGGTGAAGGAAGGGTTTGGTAATCAGATAAATCT
>CABFVZ010001773.1:0-23992 GCA_902151445.1 Timema monikensis | reverse complement strand
ACTCTCCCTCCACGCAAATGCGGGTTCACTTCCTCTAATTCAACCTTCCCAATCCCTAATCCATTAGCGTAATTCGTATTTAAAGAGTATAACCCGAACGGGTAATAAGACGCGGTGCTAAATATTATTAATATTAGTTTGAAACGTGTTGTGGTATTTTGATATCCAAGATGGGTATGCTCGGTTAAAAGATTGTTTTCAATAGCCTATTAGCACCGCGTCTTACTACCCGTTCAGAGTGTACTCTGATGTTATAGTTACTATAGTGATAATAATCAATTTTATCTAGTTATAAATATCATGCTATTCTAGTATGATTTGTCGGTGAGGGATAAATCAGGGTTAGTCTCCCAGCCGAGCGTAATCATCGTGTTTATTAATTGTTTCCAACCTTTCCTCCACGTAAATGTGGTTACATCCCCTTTCAATTCAACCTTATTAATCCTACCCTCCTACCTCAATAGCGTGTTACTATGCGTGTAACTCGGACAGATCAGAGGACGGAGTTGAAGAATCTTATTCTATGTAAAAATATAGTCCAACATCTTTTTCATGGCTTTAAAGTTTAATAATGTAGTGTGTTTTAGTTTTAATAAAAATCTGAAACACGCAATAACAGGTAAATAACACACACAAAATCTGGCCAGCATTATACCGGGGACTCAAAACAAACTATATAGTATATACTGTATATTTATTTATTTAGCACCACGTCTTACTACCCGTTCAGGTTATATGCTTAAGTACTAATTACGCTAATGGATTAGGAATTGGGAAGGTTAAATTTAGAGGAAGTGAACCCGCATTTGCGTGGAGGGAAAGTGGAAAACAATTTTAGGAAAAACCACCCCCAGTTCACTCGACCGAGATTCGAACCTCGATCTCCCCGTCCTCGGTGGTCGAGGTCAACACGACAAGCGCGTTAGCCAACTACGCCACTGGGGCGGGTTTCTTTATATTATAGGCCTATATTAAATATATGTATTATAAAGTTTATGAATTATATAAAATACACATTATATATATTGTAACACTACGGATTTTTTCCAGATATAATATTGTTGTGATAATACGAGTATTTTGGTTGTCTATAGCTCCGTGAGCGAGTGCCTATTATCACTATACGGAATAGATACCGTTTAACCAGCTGTTAATTGCTCCGTGGTCGAGCCCTAATTAAATCGGTATATTTAATAAAATGAAAAAAAGAGAACTATTGCTGGCTGTTGATTCACGTGGTTTATTCAAATGACATCTGTTGATTACTGATACATACTCCAATTAAATGCTTGATATTAATACACACTTGTGATATTAACGTACATTATTGTATTCTGTGTTAGACTGCGACTGCGAGAGCCAGTGCTAGTGCATTTGTGAGTCCCTGACTGCGTTGCTTGTGCCTTAAACATACGCACAAGCAGCTTATATATAACTTACCCCTTGCCTCTTGGTCCCCTCATCAACCAGTGTAAAAACTAACTAATAGAAAGAGTCCTGGCGACCGGTGTTGTGAAGTGTAGCTTCTTATTGGTATAGGGAATTGGCGTTCTTTGCTAAATACTGCGGAGTTGTTCTTTTGACATAAAAAATTATATAAAAAATATATTTTAATGGTGTAATACTTTTCACAATATTCCTGAAAAGCGCGTGTTTCTTCATGGATGAATCATAAAAGGATACTCTACATAAGTTACTTTACAGAAAAATTACCTTCATCCATGACTTTTTACATATTTTAGATTGAACCAAACCAATACCATTACAATATTCCTTATTTGCTTATATCTTAAATGAATTTAATGAATTTTGATAAAAGCAAATCCCATACTGTGCAAGAGTTACGTCATATTTAACCTTTGATCATTCTTAAAATTAAACATATATAAATTTGTTGAGTGTAAGATACATAAATTGTACATGTGTGTAAAAATTGATTACAATTTACTTGTATAACAATACAAAAGTTATATTATTTATCCGTTGTCACTTTTGATTATTTTTAATGTTCAGTCTTCTTGATGAATAAACGTAAAGAAAGAATTTCCTGTTTAATGTTTTATTTTTATTTTATTTACTTATTTTCTTTATTTCAATGAAAAATTGTAGCACTTGTTGTTCTGTTCTTAAGATGTTATGTTCACATACAAATTTGAAGAAATTATAAATGGTTTTGATTGAATAATCAACTTTTTATTTGAGTTTAGGTAAAATTAGGTTAATTTTAAATTTAATAAATCCAAGATTCATTTGAAAATCTTAAATATTAATATAAATTTATAGCTGAAATACCTTAAGGTATCTTAAATTCAATTTAAATCTTAAATCGTTGTAATAAAATATAAATATTGAAATTATTTTTATAAAATGTTTAATCTAATCATCATTGAAACAATTTCTATAAAACTCAAATCTTTATGTGTGCTATTAGTTATCCAATCAATCACTGTTTACCAAATTCTTTACGGTAAATATTTGTAGCACAACATAACTACTCTTTTATGTCTGTTCGTCACCTTCGGTCCGTCCCTTGACATGCCAATAAGAAAGAGAAAGACTGAACAAAGCAAACTCCGAGATAACCTCAAGGTCAAGAAGGGAGGTGGGCGAGGCTCGCATAATATAAGCTTGGAATTCTCTTTTGGAGGGTAGCTGAGTGGTTCACAAACTGGAGATCAAATATTATTTAGAATATCAAGATTGTGTTGAAAACTATCCTACTGATCTTGCAGCGTACGAGTGTATTAATAAAAACTACAGTGCCTGTAATAAATACTATGAAGTGATTTATATAATTTATTTGAGTTATTTTGGTATATTAATTTACGCTTTGATGTGTAACTTTATTCACTAACTAGTTTTGCCCACCGCTTCGCTCGCATTAAGTTTTACTCACGTGGAAGCAGCCATAAGCGCTAGAAAAGAATACACATACGAAGATCCCCAAACTCATTCCCCTGCATCCCCAGCTAGGATAATATGCCATTTTTGTGCTCAGGGTAACAAACCTTGAAGTATAACTACCAACGCCTTTTTTTAATAGTGAAATACAGATGAGAAAGCGAGCTTTGTACATTTGATTGCACCAGTCTTACTACCCGTTTGGGTTGGACGTAAGTAGCGTTTTATTGTCTAGGTTAACATGTTGGCGGTCCCGGCACTGATTTATCTGATTACCAAACCCTTCCTTCACCTCTGACAAGACATCTTGTGAATGTGGGGAATGCCAGGCCTCTACCGTGGTTCGGATTAGTGCGTATAACCCGAACGGGTAGTAGGACGCGGTGCTAATAATAATAATAATAATAATAATAATAATAATAATAATAATAATAATAAGTTGGCGGAAAAATAAGGAATCCAACAGAAGTCCATCTCGATCCGATTAGATTAGTTTACTGGCAACATACATGTATACATAGGTCTATATACAAACATACCAAAATACAAAAACTCTAAGGCTGGATTGTATTATCTTCTCATTGTTTACTATCCAGTAAAAATAGAAACCTAACAAAATCCTGATTGTGTCTCTATACCTTAGATTTATGTTAATTAGTATGTATTTACTATCTAAAGGCTGTATGCAAAAACGAAACAACTTATACTTACAGCTCACTCTTTAGATGTGAAATGGCGATGATTTACTTGGTTTACTTTTTATCACCAAGGCCGTAGCCAGCCATTAATTTCAGGGAGGGTTTGGTGGGCACATACTCTAATTGCCGGAGGCTAGAAAAATTTCTAAATTCTAAACATTTCTAGAAGCTATCTGAAGTGTGTTTTTTATGGCAACATATACCCCTAAGTGCCGAAGGCTAGGACAAATTATTAATAGTAAGCACCTCTAGAAGGTCTCTAAAGTGTTTTTATGGTAACACAGCTTCATAACTGCCGGAGTCAAGGAATAATCTATATAATTATTTAAACACCTCTAGAAGCTATCTGAAGTGTTTTTTATTGCAACATAAAACCATAAATGCAGGAGAATAGAAAAAATTATAGGTATTAAACACCTCTAGAAGCTCTCTAAGTGCTTTTTATGGTAACACAGCCCCCTAATTTGTACTTGTACATTAATTTTCATTGTTTGAACCATAAATAAAGCCCTATATTATATTTTGTTCATAAAATTTCGGGGGTTGTTTGAACCCCTCCCCCGACTAGAGGCTTGCTCATCCCTCTTCAGAAGTGAGAAGTGATCTAGAAGTAAAAAGTATTAAGGCCACTATACCGCTCCAAAAGTTTATTTACTTGCAAAAAACAAATCTATCACGCTGATGCGGGTGTGTGAGTAATAATTGAGACAGAGTCTTGCTTGTGAGTGCAATCATGTTTTACGAATTAGATGACGTAATTTATTTTGTTTTTCATACTTTACGTTTCACTCCCAAATTCTGTTTTAAAATCTAGATAGTTTAATGAACGTTTTCTTGAATAACGCAGAGAAAGGCAAGTGGTCAAGTGGTGTATGACGTGAGAAGATTTGCTTGCCAACCCATCTAAGCCTCGTGACTTCTACCTCACTTGACCTTGTCTTGCTCATTGATGTTTTTGAATACGTGCCTTAGCAATCAAATAAATGCCACTTACTTCTACCTCAATCATTAATATTGTTCTTGAAAATAGCCTTAAGACATGAAAATAAATAATCTTAATTTACATATAAAGCCATACAATAACTAAAAATAGTGGGTGTATACCATTACATCGCAAGTCCATTACATCGCAAGTCCATTACATCGCATGTCCATTACATCGCGTTTTGAGAACAAATACATTGCAGATCCATCACGTCGCATTTCCCTCACCTCTCTATACACAGCTAACCCTACTCTGACGTACAACCAATAGGATTGAAGGGGCGTATATATACAATTACATCGCAAGTCCATTACATCGCGTTTTGGGAACAAATACATTGCAGGTCCATCACGTCGCATTTCTCCCCCTCTCTACACACAGCTAACCGTATTGGCCAACATGTTGGTGTTGGGCGAGCTGTTGTGTTGTGTTGGATCATTTGCTAGAGTTAATAAACGACCAACCCAACATGTTGGCCGAGTTGGGAGGTTCTGCGGATGCGCTATCGAGTTGAATGAGTGTCTAACCTAATCAACTTTGCCAACAAGGGGAGTCAGGCACATAATCCTTTCAACCAAACCTACCTTCATAGTGAGAGTGAAGCCTCATTTATTATATAACAAGTTGGATCAAACATGTTGGAAGACAATTCGTGTGGAAAAGTAAGTTGTGTTTATTCGCGCCAACTTGTTAGACCAATATCCTGGTTCCTCTACCTTTTTTTTTTAAATCAGTCCACACATTTATAGCCATGGATAACGACGTATTACTTGCCATTTCTTCATTTATTGTGATGACAGGAAGTGTACTATTGCATAAGAACCAAAACTTAAGAAACGGTAGGGCGTTCAAAGTTTTGTTTTGCTAGACGTCGAATTGAAGGTGTGTTTATGGTAATAATGAGTTACTTACATTTATAAAGTAGTGTTGATAGCTTTGTACACATGAGATCTCACAAAGAACAAAATACTTTTGATATAAATCAATTAAGAATCTAGTAGCCGAAGCTATTATTATTTATTCTTTTTAGTGAGGAATTATCCATCTCCATCAATTCTGAAAATTGAAAAATGACACGTGAATATGGGTCATGGGTTCGATTCACGTGTCTAGGTGTAATTTTTCCATTTTCAGAATTTAAATCCATTAGTTTAGCTGTATTAGCCTCGTTCCATTCCATGATCACAAAATACACTAGCCCCGATTTTAAAAGTTAAACTAATCTGAAAATAAAACACATGCTTCACCAAGGTAAGACACTCATTAAACTCGATAGCGCATGTGCAGAACCTCCCAACTCGGCCAAAATGTTGGGTTGGTCGTTTATTATCTCTAATAAATGATCCAACACAACCCAACACAACTTGTTAGCTCTGACCAACTCGCCCAACACCAACATGATGGCCAACATCCCCAACAAGTTGGGAGTGCATTTATATTGTAACACAACTTGTTGGGATCGTGTTGGCCAATGTGGTTAGCTGTGTGTAGAGAGGTGGAGAAAAGCGACGTGATGGACTTGCAATGTATTTGTTCGCAAAACGCGATGTAATGGACTTGCGATGTAATTGTATATATACGCCCCTTCAGTCCTATTGGTTGTACGTCAGAGTAGGGTTAGCTGTGTATAGAGAGGTGGGGGAAATGTGACATGATGGAACTGCAATGTAATTTTTCCTAAAACCCAAAGATAGTAGTTAAATCACAGACTCAAATGCAAGCAAACACCAGTATAGCTTTTGCTTTGGAGTCATTGATTCAATGAGCTAGCACAAAAATAGTTTAAATTTACTATTCAAAAGATATAGAAAAAAAATCTCATTTACACGAAAAACCATTAAAAAAAATTAAAAAGTACCTCAAGTGCAAGCAGGCTTACTGTCTCTTGATTATGTACAGACAGACCCTAGAATGTTATTATTAGTAATTAAATATGCATGGTTTTTATTCGTTTAGTTATGATCGAAAACTTTTTTTTAGCACATAGTCACCACCCGTTTGGTTTATGTATTAATTATTACTCTAAAGGATTAAGGATGTTTTAGAGGAAGTGAACTCACATTTGCGTGGAGGGAGAGTCGGGATCAATCTAGAAAAAAACACCCTCAATACAACCGAACGAGATTCGAACCTCAATATCCTCGTCCTTGGCAGTCGAGTCCAACACAAGACTGAAGCGTTAAACAACCGAAGGGGGTTAACTTATCTTAAACATCCATCTTTATATATGGTGCCTTTTTAGAACAATGTAACTAAATAATAATTAAAATAAGAAATCTAGATTTTGGTGTTTCATTAAATATTATGTATCAAGCTATCCAAAAGAGATATTTTAGAAAATGTCCGTCTCCCTGTATGTCTGTCTGTATGTCTGTCCCTGACGATATATCTGAAACGGTCAGATGGTGTTGGTTAAAATTTAATATATTAAAGGTTTAGAATATATTTGGAGCCTTTTTTTAAAGAAAATTATTCTAAATCTAAAATTAAGGATAGTTTACTTAATGGGCCTTTTCTTATGCTTAGAAATATTCACAGATTTATCTGATTACCAAACCCTTCCTTCACCTCTGACAAGATGTGTATTAATCACAACTTGTGAATGTGGGGAATGCCAGGCCTCCACCGTGGTTCGGATTCCACGTTAAACTGTAGGTCCTCCATTTCATCTCACAATCACCCTACCGTTACACATTAGCGTAAGTGCGTATAACCCGAACGGGTAGTAAGACGCGGTGCTGCTGCTGCTAATAATAATAATAATAATAATAATAATAATAATAATAATAATAATAATAGAAATATTCTTTAAAAACCTCTAATGATTTTGATTAAATTTATCACTAGGGCAGTGTTTGCCAATACAAATAAAACACTATGTTTGTTCTTTGAGAAAAAACGCCCCGAATGGTAGTTTATTATTTATCCTTTTTTTCAATTCAAAATGTTTCGAAAACGGCTCTAGCAATTTTGATTAAAAGAGACATTGGGGAAGAGTTTGCCAATACGAATAACATACTACGTTTGATTTTGGGGCAATAAACGCTATGAATGGTAGTTTACTGATGACGGATTTTACACACAAAAAAATATTATTTCAAAAGTGGCTCCAACAATTTTGTTTAGGATTAATATCTGAGTATTTTTTTTATCTAGTGTAAATTTATTTCTCAATGAGGGAGGGGGGTTGTTGACCCCTCTCAAGTCCCCCCTTCCCCGTGCGTACCGCTCTGAGTAAGACATATTTTTCGATAGGACATAACTATGTGGTGGGCAACATTACATTCGTTTGACAAGAACCAATTATTTACAAAAAATTATTGGGGTATTTAATTTGCACTTCCTGAACACAAAGATTATATCAGTATGTACGTCTCTAAAAAGATAGTAAATTACCTTTTTGTAAGCTGAATTCAAACTAAACCTTATATTAATTTTACAGTTTTTAGGATTGAAAAAAATCAAATTCACCTTATATTTTAATAAAATGGTTCATTACCTTGGAATGGAAATAAATTGTGCTATGTGTTCTATATTGCCTTTAAAATTGATATAGGTAGTGCTGTTTAAATGGACCGTAAATAAAAAATAATACAATTTAAAGCTATTCACGTCTTACCATATTATTGCTATAAATCATAAACAAGATTTTCCAACTGCCCCATTAAACAAAATAGTATTTAATTATTGTAATCAAGTGTGTTTCATTTACAACACCAGAAAGAGCATCATAATTACTCCCAAACGAGCGCTTGCACCACGCGCCGTCTGTCACAACTGTTACCAGAGGAACTCCATCTATGTCCACATCTCCTGCTTCAATGGCTAATCTTCCTTCTTCCTTTGCCGCAGCCTCCATTATTTGTCATGCAACATCGTGTATGACTGAAGAGGCCTTCTTTTGACATTTGTTAAAGGTTTCTTTGGCCATGCAAGGCATATCAGGTGTTGATGTTATTACTCTTAGTTGGCTATAGCTTTGGCCTGTCAATAAAATACTCTTCACCCAGGCCATATTCGAATTCATGTATGAATTCTCTTCGCTGGGATTTTCAGAATGTAACTTTTCTATGAGTCCACACATATTACACTTAAAATGGTAAACATTTTGCATCCCTTTTCTTTCCTCATGGATAAAATCCATGTTGGCAAATGAACAGTCAAATTGCCTGCCATGTCGGCTTATCCTAGCTATTTCCTCAAATAGATAAGCAGCATCAAACATTCAACATCCATTGATAAGCACCCCTGGTGTTTTGATAGATATATCATTATTTTGTGTTGGGTTAAACGTCATTAAATTTTCTTTTTCAGGAGATAAGGAAAGAGGTCTGCCGCCATCTAGACAATCATCATTGTCTGAAATGGTGGAAAGAATCATATCATCTGTAGAATTGGAATTATTATGAGTTTCTACTGGTGTTGGTAATTTCTTTTTGGGCGCCAAAATGAGCACCCAAATTCTGAGTTATCTACAAAGGCTGTCTGAAGGATTGTAAATGTTTTTGAGTAAAACCTGCACAGTTTTAAAAAATGAATGTAATTATATTAAAATACAACGGATTCTATCAGCACTTAACTATTTTATTATTACATTTAACACATTGGTTACTAATAACGAAATTTTGGAGGATGAGGCTGAGGAAAATTAGCTAACTAAGAGGAAATTTTTGAATTTTTTTTTTAAAGAGTTAATAGGGAATGATTAATATTATTAATGATAGGATTTTTATTTAGCATCGCGTCTTACTACCCGTTTGGGTTATACGCTAAGTACTAATTACACTAATGGATTAGGAAGGTTGAAGTAGAGGAAGTGAACCCGCATTTGCGTAGAGGGAGAGTGGAATTTTTTTAGTAAAAATCACCCCAGTTCACCCGACTGAGATCAGAACCTCGATCTCCCATCCTCAGCAGTCTAGCTCAACACGACTAGCGCGTTAGCCAACTACGTCACCAAGGCGGGTAATTATAGAATTCAATTTTTAATAAATTTGACAGGTTGTGGTCATTTAGCGTGAAAAAACATAGATATATATGATTTAATATAATGATAATCTAGGCACTATAATTTGAATCATAAATAGAAAAAATTTTATAATAAACTTATAAGTTATTTTATCTTATGATGAAAAATATGATACATCATTAAAATTTCAACATACCTCTAAAAAGTTTGAAACATATTAAAAATGTGGACTTTTGAGTCAATTTACATTAAAAACAATGTTAAGATAAAATGATGTAAACATGCATATATTAATTGTCTTGTATTAAATTGGGAATTTGAACAGAATTAATTGTAAATTGAAGATATAAAGAATGAAAAAATATATGTAAAAATTGAATTCCTTCTTTATCTGTGAACTTGGAACACTCAACCACATATCTTTTAACTCTGACCTGATGATGATGCCGTTGTAACATCGAAACATGTAGAAGCTCAAAAGTGTTGCAGAGATTGCAGCAATAGCCAAGATAGGGAAGTAGTTCAATTTTTACATATATTTTTTAATTCTTTATATCGTCAATTTACAAGTAATTCTGTTCAAATTCCCAATTTAATACAAGACAAATAATATATGCATTTTTACATCATCTTATCTTAACACTGTTTTTAATGTAAATTGACTAAAAAGTCCTAATCTTAATGTTTCAAACTCTTTAGATGTTTGTTGAAATTTGAATGATGTATCATGTTTGTCATCATAAGATATAATAACTTATAATTTACTATCAAATTTTTTCTATTTATGATTCAAATTATAGTGCCTATATTATAATATATTACATCATAAACCTATGTTTTTTCACGCTAAATTATCACAATCTGTAAAATTTACCAAAAATTGAATTCTATCATTAATAATAAGAGAAACTTCTTTGTGCATCTAGTCAAGATGGAGCCTTGTCTTTCCATGCAAGTGTCAGTAACCCAATTCTGCTAGGGCACCAAATTTTATGAATGACCTAAATACACACCTAACCTAAGTGCCATAAATATTTCTAACTGGATCACAAAATGAGCCAACTTATCTTAACCAAAGTCCAACGTAACTCAAGTTGGCCCACCACATCATAATTTTTTTTCTTCCATCCCCGTTTGTCCTTCGTTTGTGCTCATAGTTAATTAAAAAATTATTGTAACAAAATTCCGTTTGTGCCATTCTATTGTGCTCCTTTTGTGCTCATATATACCAGAAAATTTTATGATTTTTGCTTCAAAATTAGGGATTATATGAAAGATTTAATGTGGCGGGCCAACTTGAGTACTCCCTATTCTGTAACCTGTTAAAACCTTGAGCTCAAGCTGCCCCGCCATATGATTAAAAGATCATCTTAGCGAAATGCAGTTTGTGCCATGCGAGTGTGGTCCATTTGTGCTCATATGTGCCCAAAAATGTACATTTATACTATACATACTATATTTTACATATATACTATTGAATGACATAAATACAATTTTGTAACGTTATGTTTTTCAACATGTATCGGGCTAGCTTGAGCTCAAGTTGGATAGCAACCTTAAATGTTCTATAAAAGGCCTCTTCTTATAGCAGAAATGTTATAGAATAGGGAGGACTCAAGTTGGCCCACCACATTAAATCTTTTATAAAATAGACAATTTTGAATCATAAATTATAGTTTTCGGCCACATATGAGCACAAACGCGGCACAAATGAATGGCGTAAATGCAATTTTTATACGTTATGTTTTTCAACATGTAGCTTATGCTCAAGTTGGCCCGCAACATTAATTTTTTTAAAAGCCTAATTTTATAGCATAAATGTTCATGTTCGGGCACACATGATTACAAACCGAGCACTAATGATGGGGGATTGGCGATGTGGCGGGCCAACTTGTTGAGTTAGGTAAAGTCTAGGGATACTCAAGCAATAGAATATATTGCAAGTCGACAAAGAGCTGATTATAGTCAACGCCATAAAATTATTTAGAAACTTACCTTTCTTCAGATTGAGACATAGAGTTGCAATCTATAGTTTCTGTCTGTTCTCGAATTTTAGGTTTTTGATGACTCGATGAACTGTTACCACCTCTGTTAGTATGTAAGTCATTTGCCTTTACAAAGCATACTCTGTAGATAAATAAGGTCACTGTTTAGGAATTTTGTTTTTCTATGAATACTATAAAACTATAAAATCAAAAGCCTATAAACGGTATATTTGAGCATTTTTGACAGTAGAAAAAAATAAAGCCGAATTTACTATCCTGAAATGATGTCATCAATCACCAAAATCACAGAAATTAATTACATACTTTTATTAAAAAAGTTATTTTCCTATAACCAGTAAATATTTTCTGTAAATTAAATATAATGGTGGTGTTATATAAAATTGGTTAAATCTAAGAAATCACTATGCTTTGCCTTACATTTTGCATAATTTGTATTTCAGCAAGTAGTTCTCAAAAATCTCAGACAAAAAGTGTAATTATCTGAGGATTTTATTGCTAGGACATATTATATGCATGCAAAATAACACAGGATTTAATTTTGTCAAGCCTGTTTAAGTATTAATTATTGAAATATAAAACTTGTATTTAAAAAATCTATAACAATTTAATTAAATAATTTAAAACAAATATTCCAATTCCCTATCTTATTATTATTAAGTCATGTGAACAATTATTATTCTTACATTTAATTTCTTATGAATTTTTAATGGCACAGTTTTAGTTTGAAAATAAGCTTTTGTTACTTTTTGGGAGAAAAAAACAAAAAAATTAAAACAACAGTATTAAAAAAATACTAGCGACGAGGAAGGATTTGATAGGAAAAGGTGCTCTCACATTAACGTGTGGGGATATATGATAAAACCAAAGTGAATTTAACACTTTAAAAACTACCGCTAGTGCACCTTGGTGGAGATTCGTGAAGCTTATCTCACCATGTAAGGCACTAATCCTGAAACATTTGTCAAAATTTAGTGCATGATTAGTGCTTTAAATCCTGCAGTCTCAGAATTAGTTCTTTATTTACAACGTACTAAGAGGCGTACATTGCCGGCTGAGGGAGACTAGCTTCACGCAGCCCCATCATGTAAAGCAATAATTCAGAAACACGTGTCAATACTTAATATATATAATCCTTGATTTCAACCATTAGTTCTCAGTAATGATTAGAAATTTTAGGTTTCCACCCAAAAAGTTGCTTGTAATTTACAGTATATCATCGGTAAACTTCTAGATCTTGATACAACCCTAATTGTTGCGATATTTAGGGTTAAACATTACGGGCTTTGTTTCATATAGAAAGGCAAATTCATATTTACTCAGAAATTAAATATGTTGCTCAAGTTTTTTATATTGTAAAGCTGATTTTGGAGCTTTTTCAATTGAAACTACTAGTCAGACACTAAACATTTTAATAATTGTTTTAGATTTAATCTTCACGTATCAGATCTGAATTAGTCTTTATTAAAATTAAATTTTATTTTGCGTGTAGTGATTAAAATTTGGTTTTTGTTTATTAGTTATACATATTTTAAGAAATTAAACTGTCCATTACTACTTTGTTAGTAATTAGTATACGTACAGTAAATATATGCTTTTTTCTCTCTTACTTCTCTTCATGTAATGATTTTAGTATAGTCCAAAGAATGAATGGAAGCTCATTGAATTTATAAGAATAATTATAAAGACCATAAAAATTTATGTTTTAAATTTAAGCAAAAGAATTCAAATTATGGTTATTTACTCCACGGGACCAGCTTCGCGAAGCTTCCGGACGGGATTTATAGGAGCAACACGACAAAATGAAACTAACACGTAACCATTGAACAGTGAACTAGGTCCTGTTTTTGTACTAATAAATCAGTATGTACTTGCTTTGATCCATATATAAAACGCTTCTTCCCCTTATTCCATCCTAATTTTTTGCGGCGAGCAGATAGTCGAAGTCTAGTTTTTTTTCCCTTTTCGGTGGTCCGTTTTGCTTGTATTATTGTTCATAGTAGTTTTAATTGATCGAAACTAACAATATTATTATATGTTATTAATGTATAATTATAATAGCTATAATAAGAAGACAAAGCATATACAATTGTTCGGAAACACAGGACCAGTTTGTAAACACATTTACCATAAAAGCTACAGTAGATAATATTATTTTAAAACTTTTTTAACCAACACTCAAAACTAAAAGATGTACGGTCTAACTGTGCGGCGTTGTCTCATCTCTCAACAAGGCGAAGGCAGACATCCAACTAAAACAGCGCATGCGCATGGTTTCAACTGCCTTTCCTTCTTTCTCCGGCTATTCTTTACTTCCAAAGCGTAGATGGAAGATATGGCTGCGCTACGTGATGGCTGAAAAGCATTAGTTTTGACGCGTCAAAACAGCAAAAGGAATTATCAATTATCTTTACATTTTCTGTTGTGACCTTATCAAAAAATGACTTTATTTGTTTCTGAAAGGTTTTATCTAGGATTATCTAGTAGTTACCCTCGTCTCAAAACTATGACAATATACTTAAAAGGCTATTGAAAATTAGTAAATTTTGAATTTTCATTCATTTCTTATAGACATAGATTATCAAAATATAAGGTTTATAGTACTAGATAAGCATGTTGCCACCTTTTATCTTCCTTTTGGCTTAAGTCAAGTTTGTAAAAAATAAAACACTACTTAACCATGGCGTATTTCCTGAACGTATGTAACGCATTCCGACTCTCCGGTAGGCGGCCCCCTTAATGCCATAACTCTATAAATTAACAAGAGATTGTTTTTAATCACCAGGTTTAACTACCCGTTTGGGTAATACACCTATGCGTTAATTACGCTAATGTGTTAGGGATGAGGAAGGTTGAAATTTAGAGAGAGCGTACCCACATTTGCAAAGATTGAGTGAGAGGAAAACATTTAGGAATTATTGATCTCGATAGACCTGACTGGGATGCAAGCCCATATCTCCACACCATTGGCAATCCAAACTAAGGTGAGAATGATAACTTAGACCAAACGGCCACCCAAGTGGGTTATTTCAAATTGAAATTCAAATATAAATTACAGAAACTGTACTCGATCACCTAATTTTAGAGTTTATTTTGTTGTTTGAATTCACATTAAGTGGTAAAAAGGGTTTTTTGGTAAATTAATGTTTTGACGTTAAATTAAAGTAATACAGATTTTTTATGTTTTTAAATGTTTGTGATAAAAGAATAATTTTATAACAAGTTATACCAATCAAACAAAACCTAACCTTTATGGATCTACAAATTGAAGGCTCTCTTTTGTTAATCGTAATAATAGAATTCACTGTTCTATTCCGTTAACTGCTGGAAGAACTCACATCAGGAGTTTTAATGTCCCGAGGATGGCGCCGACGATGTGCTTAAACATGTCGAGATTTTTGGCTGATCTACACTCAGCAAATTAAGGAACAAGGGTATTCAGCACCAGATAAAAATAGAATTCAATTTGTTAATATCAATTGCTTTATCTAATACATCTCCTTCTCTAAATCATAATATTTTCTGTTATAACCTCTTTACATTTGTTCTTATAAGTCTTATTTAATGGTTTTTTTTACTTCAACTCACTTGTTATCACTATATGAATTTTAATATGTTATCTATGTATGTGACTTCGACTCACATTTGTAATGTGTTATTTAACCTTTTTAGACATGGTGAGACACATTTAGTGTAATTTTCTTAAAATTGTCTATTGATCTCAGATTTGCTACTTATTATATCATTGTTTATATCTTACCTATTGTTCTTTTTGACTTATATCAGTTCCAATTTTTACATTAATTTTTTTATTAATTTTTATTCACTTTCATTCACATTGAATTCTATTATTACGATTAAATATTGTTTCCTTATTAAAATTAATTATGTTTTTCAAAATCTCTTTTGTTAGGTTCGGTAATATTGACATCAGCCGGTCATAAGCATTTCCTGGGCTTAGTAACTAGCCTAAAATATATGATAATAAATGACAAGATACCCAGTAAAGATAGTGATACTTAAAACAAAAATACAATACAAGTAGGTAATCACCATAGTTTTTACACATTGCTCTTTCATTAACAGACTTGATCATTATTGTTAATTTCCTAAACGAATTTATTTTATCTTTATAATTTAGTTTTTACAAAACAAAAATACAAAGGGCCTAAGTGTATAGGTGCTTTCCAGAGAGTAAACACCATCTTTCCTTTGCGTAGTTTCATCATTTGTTGAAGGAATATTAGCTTTGCGCTTATATATATAAGCCCTACATGTGCCTATAATAAATTAATGATGTTAAACTTTTCTGTTTCTTTTGACCCTACTACTTATGATTTCCGGTAACATATATTCTAAATAAAATCTCTTTAACTTAGGTAAAGTTGTATACTTTTCCAAAATCGGTCATCCTTTACAAACGTCTTTCTTGGCATACATATTAAAATCCCTATATAATAACAACTGAAGGAAGTGACGTTCAACACTTTCTCTGAGGCTCAACCATAAAATATTCACTCTGAGAACAAAATATGAGCAGTGTTGTCAATTCATTGAACAATGACAATTTTTAAACTTTTCTGTCAAAAGAATATAGCAACATTGCGTGCTAAGACCAGCAGGCACTTGTCCTCAAGGCCGTAGCCAGCTAATAATTTCAGGGGTGTTTGGTGGGCACATTCTCAAATTGATGGAGTCTAGAAAAAGTTATAAATTATAAACAGTTATAGAAGCTATTTGAAGCGGTTTTTTTTATGGCAACATAACCGCCTAACTACCGGAGGCTAGGGAAAATTCTATATATTAAATACCTCTAGAAGCTATCTGAAGTGTTTTTTCTATGGCGATATAGCCCCTTAACTGCCGGAAGCCAGAACAAATTCTAAATATTAAACACCTCTAGAAGCTCAATGAAGTGTTTTTTTTATGGTAACACAGCCCCCCTTATTTTTACTTGTACCTTAATTTTAATATTGTTTTAACCATAAATAAACCCATATATATAAATTTCAGAGGGGTTTGAGCCCCTAAACCCCCACCCCCTGACTACGGCCTTGCTCGTCCTAGACGATATTCACTTTATAAAGAACCTTTAAGAAAATATAAAGAAAATATGTCTGTATACCAGCCAATGTTGAGAAAATTTCATGATATTAAGATTCCATCTATAAACATTGACACCATTTGTAAAATGAAGGAGCTGCAGAACACCTACCTTGTCACATAACTATACAAATTTAGATCTAGTTTATATTTTAATACTAGAAAAGTGTATTTTAACTGGTGTTTTAAATATAGCTATTGTTTCCTCTCGTGAATGAGCTACACTGGATAGGATCGCTGAAGGTACTTCATAATTACTAATGGTAAACAGTGTTGTCAAGCTCCCTTCAAATATAATTCTTTCTTTCTTTCTTTCTTTCATTAGCATTTTATTTTGCCTTCATAATTCAAGTTTCGCAACGCTGATTAGTAAGGTGGAAAGTAGCTCCTTTTTATCCCGGCACACCACTTTCAGACATAACTGAAAGTGAGGAAATTTTGCAACAGTTAACCGAGAGAGAACGAGGATAAAGCTTTTCTCCATAAGAACTACATGTGCCTCAACAATGATATTGGATGTAAGCTTTTTCTACTGTTCACAAATGTTCACGCTTCCACCCTTTGACCACGCCCAAAAGGACCTCTTGTAGCAGCTGATTGTATTTGTTGGAGAGTTCGGTGGAGAGATCTAGCGGACTATATTCACACTTTAAGTAGGTATAAGGAAATATCCATAAGGTCAATCAATATTTGCCATTTCTCAAATAAAAGCGCTAATAAAATCTGAAATATCAAAGATATATATTTGTAAAAACTAACAAACTTAGCGAGATGTGTTTAATTTAAAATAAGGTTAAGTTTTTTTATATAAGTAAAATGGTTGGTTTGATTAAAAAAATGTATTCATAATCATGCGTCTAAGGAACCCTCCTGTACAACCTTACTCTGAGTATTTATCATCCCGGTTGCGGCTCATTAAAAACGTGTTAGCAATTCTTCCGTTCTTTGCACACCCCTTGACAAATCCCAGTCTTATTCATTCCTTCACTGTAACATCACGGGGATGGAATGTGCTACCTGCTATTGACCACTCGAGCTGCTTTAAAAAAATATATAAAATAAGGACTTAGCTTTGAGCTTTTTTCTTTAGCTTTTATGAAGTTGAAATAGATAAATGTGTGTACGAGTTTTATAAAATTAATAGTTTGTTATGATGTCAGTTTAAATAATTTTTGTTGTATTAATTATTTATTAAAATAGTGAATAATATTATGTATGAATGAGCAAACTTGTTAAAATTCATCAGATAATGATTGTAACCAACTTTAGTTTGATATTACTAATTTGTAAGTTTTTAAGAGGATTCTATTATTTTCGTTCTTTAAGCTACTTAGGTCTATTTAAAATGGAGAATAGTTATAGATTATTTATTAATAATTTTGTAAACTAGTTAAATGTAAGACAAGGTGCTACACTTTAATATTACCATATTAAATAAAGACATTTAAATGTAAAAACAAAAACAAAACAAAAACTTTAGGTAAATTGGTGTAATGCTGGTTGTATGTCAACCCGTCTTATAAAAAGCTCCTTCTGGGGAACGCTCGAAGCGTCAGGAGAGGTCACCTTTAAAATCTTTCAACGCCCATTAAAGAAATAGAATTTGTAGTCCATCCCACAAGCAAAATACTTTCATCATCTCCTAATACCCAGTCTTTCTAGAGCTCAAATATAGAAATACTCGATCAACCTTATAACATTTTTACATAGTATACTATCTTACTTTTTAAAGTATACATATTATGTCTACATATTTATTGAACAGAAATGACCTAGTTAGTATGTTTAGACTTTGAATATGATTGTTGGAAATTTTCCATTGTTGTATACACAGTGTATCACGCTATGAACACACCACATGGAGTGACCTTTAATCACGAGGATTATGGATTTCAGCCACTGGCATGAGACCCGTGAGAAATATTGATATGGCAAACAGTTTAAGTAGGTCAAATGACTAACCCAACTACGCATCTGCCCTTACTATGTACGTTTTAGTTTTTACATATTAAGCCTGGTTCATGGACAAAATTTACAAGTTGACGTAGGCGTTAACGCGAGTGTTGAAGAAATATAATCAACAATGTATTACGTGCGTGTTCGTACTCGTGATTGTTAACGTGTGGCATGTACTTAAGTAAGTAGTTATTTAAGACGTTATTGGTTACTAAAATATATTGTAGTCTTAAGAGGCCCTTCAACACTTTTTCACCCATCAAAGCATGGCATTATAATATTGTGACAAAACTGTTCCATGTATTTGAAATCTGTTTACACAAATGTAAATAAATTTGTATTATTTATTAAAGTATAATTGATCATTTTGATTATTCATTCTAATTAATGTATAAATATAAAGTTAGCAGAATTGTGTTATTTGGCTCTTCATCACTTCACCAACAGACATAAACAAAATGTGTCTTCGCCTTCTAAAGAAGAACCATATTTACTTCAGCTCTTTCAAATAAGATCTGATCATTCTATTTGTTTTCTTTTACATTACATACAGTAGATAAAAACGCAAAATATCTTATGATATTTACATAACCATTCTCCTGCAGAAAATGAAATAATCCTAAATCAGCCAGTCCTGCTTGAATTATTAATATTGTTTTAGCAATGATTGTGTGGTAAGTGTGTGTTCCTACACTTTTTATAGAGGTTGAAAACGAAGGCTGCAGTTCGATTCCAACTTGCCGATGAAAATGTACTTTTCATATTGTGGTGATTCTGCCCCAACTATTAATGAATGTTCGAAAGGATAGATAACTCGTCCTTTAAATTTCTTTCTCGTGTAATGCAAAGATTAATATTGTGTTAGTAACTAAAACCGATTGAGCATTAATATCGACTATTATAAAGCTTTATTCTTTTACAAACTTAATAATTGTAATTAAAACTATTGTTGACACATTTCCAAAATATCTGGTTGCAAACATTAACTAAAAAATTCTTCTTGTTTATACTTCTTTCATATTTTTATAAATGTTACGTTTATTTAATACTATTTATTATTTAGCTTACATATTTTAGTAACTCAAGATGTTATAAAAACATATTTCTTGGCCTATATATAAACTTGAATTCTTGAATATAGAATTATTACTTTTTAGCATCCGTCCGGACTATCCTTACTTTTAATTTCACTAAGTGTGTAGGGATGGAGAAAATAAAGTTTAGATAAAATGTACTCACTTTTTTGTTGAGGAGACCATTTAGGAAAAACTACCCTCAGTAAACTCGATAGGGATTTGAATCCCGATCTACCCGTTTTCGGCAGGGATATTTAAAACTAGAGCTATTTCTTAGACTTTACGGCCACTGAATCGGGTATTTTATCACTATCCCTATTATTATTAATAATAATAATAATAACTAATCAATTAATTATTGATTGAAATTTGAAATTATTGTAATTATCTCATGATAGCATTATATTATCTTAAATATGTTAAATTGAGCTTTTTATTGTGTTCAACATTTATTTTGTTATAAATAATTTGTATTAAAAAAGTTTGTTCTAAAACAAACATTGTCGTGGACTTTCTCTAAAACTGTAATTGCTATATAATAAATAATCCTATGTTTATTGAAATGTTAGTTATTTATAAGTATATTCTCAATAAACCTAAATAAATACATTTGAATTGCTTTTATAGAAATTAAAATACTATGGAAGATACCCAACATGTGCTATTCTAGTTTGGCGCTTCTCACTTCAGCGTCTACAAAGATTTGTCCAATTTCAGCGCCTGCTCTCACATCTAATTCCAGTGATCTCACTTTGGTGCCTGGCTTAAAGGTTAGGTTAGGTTAGGTTAGGTTGATGAATGTATATCTATATGAGATATAAGGTATGTTGTAATCCTTCCCTTGTATCTCGTGTGGTATTCTGTTATAACACTCCCAGTTTACGGCAATCTTGTTAACTTCTTTTCTTATATGTTCAAAATCGTCGTAGAAGAGGGTAGATTTCCCTTTTGTAGTTTCTAGGAAGCTAATCTCTCGGCCATTTATCCTTTGAAGTGATCACCTTCAACTAACTAATCATGATAGACAAGTGCCGATCTGGGATAAGGAGTGTTTACACTTACCTTTGTATCTAATTGTAATATAGTCAAATATTTTGGTAGATGCCGAAATGGGACTAGAAAGATCAAACTCTGGTAAATATTTACTTAGGCGCAGAGGTGGGACGCACCCAACAATATTTATTTTAAAACAAATATTTGTTAACCAACAGAGTACAAATGACTTCCAAAAACAATCATCTTTAAAATAATTCAAAACTCGCTTGTCTACCCTTAAGATATATATATATTTTTTAACATTTTGGAACAAAATCCGTTTTAACTATATACAGCTTTAACCACCCAACCACTTGACGCTTAAACAAATTCGTTTGGTACCTCCCATTTGTATCAACGTTAGATCCTTTCCCTTAATACTTATTTACCAGCTTTAACAGTAGTTTTACCAGTGTTGCCAACGATCATATTATAAGTGTTGTAGTTAGATCAGTACCAGAAAGTCGTTAGATTGTCGCTAAACGAAAAATTAAAAGTCGTTAGATTTGTCATCAAACCAAAAATGCATACATTAATCTAAACTTAGAGCTCTTGTGTTGACCAAAGCAATGAATTATCAATCAAATTTCTACTGCATTAAAATTTAAAATAATGAAAATTAACTTTACAAAAAATAAAGGAAAGTCCCCAGTCACAAGATTAGTAGCTAAGCTCTAAAGATGAAAACTAGTCGTTTCAGACCCGTAAAAGTCGTTAGGTCTAGCGACAAAGTCGCTAAATTGAAAGCACTGACGGTTTTATTCCGCTAGTTCTATCCTTTTCAATTCTGACACTAACATGGCTAAATACCTCCTGTGAAAATACTTTCAAAGAATAATTAATTGACTATATTTACTAGAGGAAATATCGAGTTATGCTATAATAATAATAATAATAATAATATTTAGCACCGCGTCTTACTATCCGTTCGGGTTATACCTTTTAAGTACTAATTACGCTAATGGATTAGGAATTGGGAAGGTTGAATTAGAGGAAGTGAACCCGAATTTGCGTGGAGGGAGAGTGGAAAACCATTTACGAAAAACCACCCCCAGTTCACCCGACCAAGATTCAAACCTCGATCTCCCCGTTCTCAGCAGCGAGTTATGCTAAATTCTGTTTCGACCATTCTATCTGCCTCATAAAAGATCCATAATAAACCATCAAAATATGATTTTCAACAAAATTCTTAGATGATGACTTTTTAAAAAGTTACCCGCCTTGGTGGCGTAGTTAGCTAACGCGCTAGTCATGTTGAGCTCGACTACCGAGAACGGGGAGATCGAGGATCGAATCTCGGTCGGGTGAACTGGGGGTGGTTTTTCCTAAATGTTTTTCCACTCTCCATCCACGCAAATGCGGGTTCACTTCCTCTAAATTCAACTTTCCCCATTCTTAATCCATTAGTGTAATTAGTACTTAAGCGTATAACCCGAACGGGTAGTAAGACGTGGTGCTAGATTATTTTTTTCTAAAGTTCCTTAATTTATCTCGTTTTGTTTGCAATTTAAGTGTTTAATGTTCATATTAAATTAGTTCTTCACGTTTGGTAGGGGATAAATGAGGGAAGAGGACTCTGGCAATACTGTAGAGTTGACTGGATCACACAGACTGGTATCCGTGTCTCCCAATCTCTTTATTAAGGGCTGGCGCAGACTTAATTCTTCTATCCGAGCAGCCATTGCCTGGACTCATAAGTACATCTACGAGGAAAACAATCATTTTATTCAACCAAAAGATAGTTTCCCTTCTTTTAAATAGTATTTGTTATATATTTGAAATTGCATATTTTAATTAATACTTTCTATTTATTTTCATTAAGTTAAATAATAACTACTGTTCATAGTAGACCTCAATACCTCCATTCAAAAAATGCTAAGTACATTATATCACTACAGTGCTAAGCTTTCTTTTTGCAGAAATTTATCTTTGGATTTCAAGTTAAAATATTTCCTATGATTATTATCCTTGGATTTGAAGTAGATACTTTGTTTGATGATAGATTAGACAAAAAACCAAATTGATTAAAATATTCGATAGGACCAGGCCTATTAACTAATAATATCAGTTGTTTGGTTGGTTATATACGTCAGTGTCGCAATATAACATATCAACTTTTAGAAAAAACCTAATTACTCGATCGGGAGATACAATTTAAATCATTTGAGATGAGCTATCAAACGAAAAACCTTTTTTAGGGTCGGTCTTATGACTACTGGATGAATACTAATCTGGCCGATAAATATTTTTATTTGGTCGATAAGTTGAAGGTGCGTCTTATGACCACTATATAGCATCTATTCGCCAGATAAAATGTATTGGTCCATCACATTTTTAACAGGAGGTTTAAGTGCCTGATAACTTTTATCTGAAACTTAAATTGGGCTCTGCCATAGTGACGCGTTGTTTTTCATAAGATTTCTACTATCAGCATCTGTTTTAGGTAAAATCTCGGTGCACGTGTTTAGTAGGCACAGGCTCAGGCTCTAACTATATAATATAAAGTTAGAACATTTAATTCACACTTTTATAAAAACTGACACGCTATTTGTAGAGTTATAGTTATATAAGAACTAATTACTTAAGTGTGAGTACAATAAATTACATTTTGTAAACGTTGTACCAAACTATTGGCATTTTGGCAGACACCGAAATTAGTACTTCCAAGACAATATAGCTTCTGTACCCATGTGACGCCATCTCTTTCCTCGCACTCATTTAGCCGCCATTATTTAACAAATGTTGAGCGTTGTAGCCACTATCCAGGTTGTAGCAGTAGCAGCAGGGTTTATACGCATGCGTGCACCAGTAAAAGCAGTACCGACCTTGCGATTTCTGCATGAAAATTTATTTATCCTACAGATAGCTATCCCGCAGATAAATTAAGTTCATAATATGTGTAAAATATGCAAGTGGCTTATAACCTTTATCTGGTCGCTAGCTTTAACCTCCCGATCATCATATTCATAAAGGTGCCCACACACGGTCATTCCCGGCATGATGCCGGGAGTGTCATTCCAACGTTTCATTCCAAAACTGCCCGTGTGTGGGGTGATTCACGCCAAACATGATGGATTGACACGCCACTTCACTCCAGGAATGAACAATCCAACCTGTTTGATTTTTTCGGAGTGATGGCGCGCCAAAACTGACCGTGTGTGGGCAGCTGCAATCCCGGACTGATGAACGCATGCGCAGTTAGCCAACAAATTCACAGAACACGTGCTGATAGTCGATACAGCACCTGTTTATTTTGTGTGGCATTG
>CABFVZ010001772.1:85305-166429 GCA_902151445.1 Timema monikensis | reverse complement strand
CCTATTCCTTCTCTCCACTATCCACTATCTTATAACAAGCCTCGTGATGATCCTATTCCTTCTCTCCACTATCCACTATCTTATAACATGCCTCATGATGAACCTGTTCCTTCTCTCCACTATCCACTATCTTCTAACAAGACTCGTAATGAACTATCCACTATGTTCTAGTAAATTGACTGAGACAGTAAATAGACACACATTCAGACTATAAATCAATACATATTTTGATTGTGTTAATTATTATTTATTAAAGTGAATAGTGAGTAAGTATGTAGCAATATTCTGTACATTTCACAACTACAACAACAATTTATGATGTGTTATGTACGATTTTTCAAATTGTGTGAATAAATATTTTTATTTATACTCCAGTATATTTATTTAACCTTATTATTCAATAATAAAATCTCGGATGTACTCCTGGGCTCTGCCTATCAGATATGGTGCCAGGTATGTGTTACTAATTAATTATCACTATTTGAGCTAAAAACATTATTAAAAAGTGCCAAGCATAATCTTTGGATGGTCTAAAAAGTTTTTTTTTTGACTGTGTACACTCTGCACAATAAAGGTTGCGTCACTTGCTATTTTCCCCATAACATTACCCCTTAGAATTATGGTGTATATACGAGATGTTGAGAGTAGTGGGTATGGGGGGGGGGGTGACGCTTAAATCAAGGTTTCTCCGGGTGCTGCCTTCACATGCGGCGCGTTTGTTTGATAATGAATACAAATAATAATTTTGTAGACCTATTGAGTGCTACTATTTACAGTATATCCCCTATAATTATATTATTACTGCGCAAAATGGCTGTTCTTTTCTATTTCTACTACGGCTTTGCTTATGAGTGACTCAAATGAACTCCAACAATACTCTATCGCTTTATAACGAGCAAGCCTTGCCTACATCTGAGTCCACATTGTTGTTTTAGTGAGAATTATGTTCATTCATGTTGAAGACAAGGGTTTTGGTTTCACATCCCGTGACGTCTTACCTCGGAAAGCTCATTGGTGTAAACAATTTGAGTTTTTAAATGTTGCGCCCCCAAAAATCTCGCACCCTCTGCCGTGCCTATACTGCCCGATTGGTAATGTGGCACTGTGGCCGTACCTTATCCTCAGCTAACAGTAACATCGAACACAGACTTTTATACCATGTTTCTTTAAACTACCTTCTCCTACATGGCAAGACTGTTGTGGTTTTGCTTACCTACATAAAGTACTAGAGAATTTATATCCCACATCAGGTAATATTATTCTACTTCAAAATTCAACAATCATATCAAACAAAATGCCAATTACATTTTCATATTCCCTCTACTTCTCCATGTAATTGTTGATTCCCGGGTGCGGTGAAAGCTAAAGTAATGTTAGTTCAATTATTTGGTATAACAGTATCAGTGTACCTACTTTATACACCCCATTCCTTTCCGTGAGCGTGTCGAAGATTGAGTACATGGCGTTGAGCATAGACACCACCTCCATGGGAGTGATCCTACTGCAGATCTCTGTGAAGGTTACAACATCAGAGAACAAGATCGACACGCTGTTGAACATCTGTAACAAGTACACACTCCAGGGTTTGAGCAGTGGAGTGTTGCCAGGGTAAGCAGATCTTGTCACAATTGTACCTACTATATTCTCACCCACTGGCCACTTACCTACAGTTGACGAATCATGCATAGGATCTGCTATGCAGAGTGTATTTTCATTGGTACTTTGCCCATGAGTGTTTAACCTAATAAATATAACAATTCACAGTTACGGTCAACTGACTCTGCTGCTTACCCTGGCAACACTCAACGACACGACACGACACAACACTTGGGGGGGTACAATTGTTTCTGAAACTATATGGGTGTTTGGGGAAATCTGAGAAGAATTGGGGGTTCTGTGTTCTCTCTCTCACCAGGGTTTTGAAAATAGGGTGTCAAGAAGTTATTTAAATAATGTTGTCTCCTTAAATAGAGGCATTATTCCATAGTTTAAATAAAGTATATTACAAATTATACTAAGAAGGCCTATACTTACACACAAAAGTGTGAACAAATATATAGCTTTGATAAAATACTTGGCCTTTAGTGTAATTCTAAAATAAAATTTACTGCACTATTTTAACAAGTATATAGTTATTGTAAGCTATGGATAGTGATTCAAAGAGCTCAAGTCACTATAGTTCCCGAGTATTTGGGGGTAAAACTTGATATTTTATGATTTTCGCTTACCATTGTTTAATGTAAATATATAATGTATGGAGCTGAAATTTAGTATAACCAGCATGGGATTACGATGGTGGGAGGGGGGCTAAGGGGGTTGAAACCCCTAAATAAAGACAAAATTAACGATGTATAGCCTATATAAATATAATTGCGCATAGTCTGTTCTCCAGGTAGCTTCCTACTGCGAATCTAATATATACACAGTAGCTCCTGGATATCTTTATGTTGTGTTTCTTTATATCTATATTCTTGCCAAGCGTCAATGCCAATATCCACATTCCCTATTAGTCACCCTAAAGCCACTCAAGGTCAACCAGTTTTACAAGCACATCCTGTTGTGTTCCAGTTTAATACTCTGTTATCTTGTGCTTGCCGAACGTGCACAGTGCTTTCTCCAATGTAAATTCTATTCAACTTATCAGTTTGGGCAGACTAAAATCTCTAAACAATGTTGTAATTAGTGTAATTTATTTTTTTCACTGTAGTCATTAAGTAAGCTACTATCACTAGAATAAAACGTGGTGGGACGCAAACTTATCTTCTAGATGTTATCAAGAAAACGCACAAATGGGATGAACAATTGCTGTCCTCTAAGAGTGCGAGTGAGAGTAAACAGAGTGGTTCAAGGTTTTAAAACTTAACCCCAATATTCTCAACTACGTCCTCATCTAACCAAGATACTACAGCTTTTATCTTGGACCAAAGTGAGGATAATAAGACTTCCATCCAGGCAAGCCCTTACCTGTGTTTTATAATTATTTAGATGCTGGCAGATACATTCGTGTTAAAGTCAGTGAGAACGATAAAATACTAATCTTGAAATCAGCATGGACTGCAGGTGTGTCATATAAATTTCCTATATCTGACAATTTAAATCTGTCTTTTCAAAGAAACTGGCTTAACAAATATAAGTGGATAGCATAATCGGAGCATGAAAATGGACCTGTCTGTAAAGTATGTGTTTTATTTGGCAAGGGATCTATGGAAAAAGGTGACCATCAAACACCTGAGGCTTTAGTTATTAAAGGGCTCAATGCGTCTAAAAATACTTTGAAAAATTGTATTGTTCACTAGTTAACGGAATATCATAAAATATGTGCTACATTTGCTGAAAATTTCATAAATATTCCAGATGGGAAGAATGCATGCATTTCTAACAAGTAAATATGGAACGTTTTAGACAAGCAGCACATAACTGGGAAAAATTGCGATCAATTATAAATAATGTTATTTTCTGTGGAAGACAAGAAGAAATATTGCTATGTGGGGAAGAAGAGAGTCTGGTGTGATGACGATCGAAGGTCAATATCATAACGAAGGGAATTTCAGAGTCCTCCTTAGAATTAAGGTAGAAGCTGGTGACACTACTCTCAAAAGAACACCTTGAGAATTCATCAACGGTTTCAAAATACACAAGTCCTCGTATTCAAAATGAGCTACTTCATATTTGTGGTAAAATCATTAAAACCAAAAATTGTAAAAAGTGGGACAAACCAAGTGTTTCTACGTGCTTGCTGATGAAACCATTGATATCACCAATATAGAACAAATGAGGTTCTGTTTAAGATAAATAATTAGGTTGATGAAGAAATAGAAAAGTTTCAAGAAGTCTTTCTTGTATTAGTACCAGTTACAGACATAACAGGTGTAGGTCTTGTTATTACTAATATCGAAACATTGAAACAAAAAGGAGTTCCCATTGAGAAAATGGCAGGCCACAGCTATGATGGGGCTTCGGCTATGAGTAGTAATATTTGCGTAATTCAAGCATATGTTGAAAACAAATGCTCTATGGCTCTTTATTTGCAATGCAGTGCCCATTGGCTAAACCTTGTACTTTCTGAATCATCTAGAATCGTGTCAGTCAGAAATTGTATTGGAACATTACATTCAGTGGAAAAAATGTTCTTAAAGCCACAACAATGAAATTCTGTGTTGAAAGACTGCACCTACTTCAAAACGAACATATCTTCTTTCTCTGAGTGAAACCATATAAGCTAGTATACACGAGCAGTTATGATATTCAAATGAGGGTATAAGTCAGTCTTCAGGAAATCAATAAATTTCAAATTGTGCACATCATTTATTACTTATTAGATTGCATTACTGCAAGGCCTTATTCTAATCGAGAAGGTATTATCTTTTACACTGCAGCTGTCAAAGACACTTCAAAAAGTATAGTATGATATTACGAAGCCTGCCTTCATGTTAATACAATTTTGGAAGTTTTAGACCTGCAATGCAGTAATTATGAAGAAGAATTTAAGACAATGTATGAAACAGCGTTAATACTGGCATCAAATGTTGGTGGCACTATCATAATGATCAAATCGACTGTGCATCAGGTTCATAGAGAAAATGTTCCATCGTCAGGTCCAGACGAGTACTACCGGAGGTCCATATTTATATAATTTTAAGCAGTGTAATAGCGCAATTAAAGAAACGCTTCCGAAACCACAAGAAGTTTCTCTCGAAAATCCAAAAAGTGATCCCTAAGCATCTTGCAGATAATGAAAGTGGACAAAACTTGCAAGTGAGTGTAGATTTCTACAGCTAACTTTTCCCACATCCGGACATATTCTTCGCAGAATCTCATTTATGGAAGAAGTGGAGCAGTGTAAATCTAAAAGACTGACCAAGCACTACAATAGAAGAATTTTTGCAGTGTTGTGAAACATTCGATCCATATGTGAGGACACTTCTTCTGATACTGGCGACTCTTCCCATCTCTACTGCTTCACCTGAATGTTAATTTTAAATATTGAAAAGATTGAGAATCTATCTGCGTAACACCATGGCATAAGATCGCCTTATCAGCCTTGCCCTTCTCACTGTTCACAGAGAAATCGAAGTGAACACAGAGGAATTTAACACCAAGTTTTCACTGAGCCCAAGGAGAGAAGATTTCATTTAGTGATGATCATTTATTTGAATGTTTTTTTTAATTGATGCAAACTGTAATGTTTTTGAGCCATTACCTATGTATTATAGCAAAATATGAAATAAACATTTATATATTATATATTATATGAAATAAACACACACACACACATATATACACACTTGGCATTACAAATATATATATATATATATATGTGTGTGTGTGTGTGTGTGATATCATGGCAGAACTTTAAGTGTTTAGAATGTATGTTGTTTTAAATAACTCATTAGTAGTTTTTCCGGTAAAATTGTGTTCCCGAAATAATTTTCACCGTACGCCCATGATAACCAGACATGTATATGAGGTACATAGAATGAAATACATAATATTTATTACTTTATCTTTACAAGGGGTACAAAAAATTGTTAGGTTTGACCACCTATAGCTCGTGAACTGTAGTGACTTGAAATCTTTGGACCAATATTTATGGCTTACATTAACTATATACTTGTTAAAATTGTGCAGTAAAATGTTTATTTTAGAACGATTTTAAGTAAAAGACAGGCCCTATTAATGATATCTTAAAATTTGAGTAAGTGCAAATAACATTTTGTATGGACAGTTCAGTATAAATCTAAATGTGTGAGAGTATAATACAATATACGTTACTCCTGTACCACTGATTCTGCGCTATTCGAGTATTTAAAGGATCAGAAAACAGAATTAAGTAACCGTTCATATATTCACCTAGAGAAATAACACAAATCGAGGGGTATACGGTGTACCTTCATGTACTTGTAGGCTATGAGTGATTACCCACCTCGCAGGTGTCTATGGGACTCTCCCCAGTCCGCAGCCTGTCAGCCACTTGTTTGGGTATCATCTGGTACAGCAACTCGTCCGTTCGTTTCATCTCCTCGTCCAACTTGCGCATACTCTCTTCAAGTTTCTTGGACTTTTGTTGCTCCTGGTCCAGAGCCAGCTTTAGCTCCACCGATTGCTGCGTTCCAGCCAACATTAGGTCCCTGCAAAGATTCGGCTCATAAATAAGTGAAACGTGTCTCTACAACTACTTGTGTCATAAAAACAATAGACTGAACAGAGGTTATAGAAACTCAGCCAATCATGTATCGGTGTTGTTTTGTGACGTGACGTTTCGTTAATAAAGCGCTAAAGTTATCACACTTATACCAAATTGAAGTTAAAAAAATACATTAATAACTTGTAAACGTAATATATTTAACAAACTATAGGAAATGTTTTTCAAAAATGCTGTTCTCCGGATATATATTACAAACGTAGGACACATCCATAGACCTTGTTCATATCCTCTCTTGACATGAACCAATCTTTCAATCCTACCGTACAACATAGGTCTTGGAGGGTAAAGGAATATTCCACACTGGTAGTAATGTGGTCTAAAGCGTCAAACAGAAGTGCTAGTGACGTGGTGGTTAGGAGTTGAATCTTGTCAGAATGTATTGGAGGATCGGTACCCACCCATATGTAATTTATCATTGTGGATGTAGAACCTCTATTATGACATAAACGCCATCAGCCTCAGGACTTCCTGACTATATATATCAAATTCAGCATTTAAAGTCAAGCACATTAGCTTATTATAGAAAGATAAACCCATTAAATTGTTATTGCTATACAATGTATTATATATGAGATGTATTGACACTATTTATATAATTTATAAAGTATATTTACCTGCTGAAGTCATGCATTGAGAGATCATTGATGTAAAGACCTGTCGTGATGAGAGAGTTGAGATCTGGCATCATTGGAGTACCAAGATACATCATCATCCGCCAATTGTCCATGTAAATCATTTGTCCTGGGCAAATAAACACAGCATTTAGCACATAGCCCTCAATGAGTCGTATCCAGGGGACAACTTGCCAGTCTACTTTCTTACAAATCTCAGGGATTGTGTTAAAAATGTTTTGTGATTTTGTGCAAATCCACAGCACAAAACCTTTTTCATAGAAATCTAAACAAATTGTTTTATATTGGGGACCATACAGTAGCAGCTCGTAGCTAAAATTAGTGGGGGTGCTGCTCCAGAAAATGTTTAGCCTCTATTTTTAAATTGTGTTAAAGGAAAAAACATATGTAAAAAGAAAATTTATTCAGGAGCTTAATAAAATCTTAACAAAAAAACAAAACTTTTTATTTACTTTAACTTAAATTGTTACAGTTCAAGCTTGATCTATTCATTTATAAATGAAATCCATTCTTCTTGTTTTAATTTGCGCAAAAAGATCAATAATGTTCTCCGTGATCTCTAGATGACAACTGAGGAAATTTTTCTCTATTGAAAGTACTGCAAGCGCATTTAGTCTGCGAATTCATAGTGCTTCTTAAAATAGTTATTCTTCTTTTCAATGTTGAAAAGCAGCACTCTGCCTCTGATGTAGTCATGGAAATTGTCAAGAGTATTTTTATCAGTTTCGTAATTTCACTAAAAACATCATCTAGATTATTTTCCATAATAAATTTCAGCAGCTCAATTAATTTGCAATATTCGTGAGTATTATTCCTACTCTAGAATACTTTTAGTTCAGTTTCAAGCTTTTCTTTGTAAATCATGAGATAAGCTTCAGTGGTCAGTACGATCTATTTTGTGGGATGTTCATTCTTAAATCTAGTGAAGCAATTCTTGTTGAACAATTTAGCAGCTACTAAAGGTTTAGTGGAAGAATATCTGTCCATTATATCAACACATATATAGTCACACACTTCCTTAGTTACAGTCACAGAACCATGGTTAAAGTTTTCTGTTAAATAAGAGAACCGGAAAAAAAATGATTCAAATAGAATAGCTGAAAGCAGAATAGTAATGTAACTCTACACTCTTCTACACTTTACCACATTCAAGAATATGGTACACGGATTTTAAGCACAACACAAGCTGAGTAAAAACAAACTTGTTTCCACCACCACGCTAGAGCTGGCACTGAGAGAGCAACAGTGCTCTCTATACCTGGCAGTCCCGCCTTTCTCTCACCCCCCTCCTATGTGCGCATGCGTACAACAGTCAAACACTACGTCATTGGCACTGTGAAGCTCACAGTTCCATACAAAGATTTTTGTATATTTTTCATAAACTGGGAGATGGCTACTGAAGTACTGACATTAAGCTTAAGGAATATATATTGTACTACGAAAATAAACAAAGAATTAAATAAAAAAAGGATTCGTTATATTAAATATTATCGATAATATCAAGTGGAAATAGGGGGTGCTGCAGTTCCGCAGTGCCTACACATGAGCCGCCACTGGAACCATATCTTAGTAGCATCCGCCATCCAAATATCGACCGAAAAAAAAGGAATTGTAATTTTATAACACAAGAAAATTATGTTGAAAGAAATGGTTTGTTTCTGAAATTTTGGCTTAGCCTTTAAATATTCTCGAAATGCAATTATGATGATCTCTTTAGGGGGTATACTTCGCACAATCTGTGGGATTCATCCTGGTTTGATTCAGCCATTAAAATATTACAAAAATACCGTTGTTGAGATCATTAATGTGTCATATTAGTTCAGTGGCGTAAAAAGGACTTTCATGGGGGTTTTATTGAGGGTGTAGGGGGCCCACTTACCCGAGAGGGGGAAGGGGGAGGGTCTCCCTTGGAAAATTCTGGCGGTAAAATTCTTCAAGATTTGAGAGTAATTTAGAAATTAGTTAGAAAATTTAAAAGAATACTAGTTAACCATATATTTGTCTTTTTTAAAAATATATTATTGTTAATTAAATATATAAATCAATTATTAACAGTGATTGACAACTGACTAGTGAGATACTAAGCGACATGTAAGGAGTTTGACATACATTTCATTGGTTTAATTTTCTAATTATTATTGTTATTACAAACCAACAAAAGAATTTAGCCCCCCCCCCCCTTCCCCCATCCTTCCAACACCTATGTATCTACCGCTGATTTAGCCTAGTTTAGTTTTTGTTTAGAAAATAATATAGGCCTACATACATTTTCATGAACAATAGAAAACACACGTAACGACAGTAAGATCACTAAATGAAAAAATTGTTAGCGTATAAACAATGAGAAAATTAATGAATGAAATAAATTTGGATAAATTTTCAATAATTCAGTATTTATGGCATTTTTAGACCACATCTTACCACCCGTCAGGGCTATCCACTTTAATTACAACTATGGAGTTGAGTTGAGTAAGTTAGGATGATGAAGAAGTGTGTCAAATTTTGGTAGCGGGAGCGTGGAAAACAACTTGGGAAAAAACAACCTCGGTAAACTCAGCCTTGATTTGAACACTGACCTGCCATTTAGTGGTAAACAAGACTAGATTAGCTTGACAATCAATAGATATAGGTTGGTGTTTTCACTATCTCCTTCCATCCATGAAGCTGTCTACGTGTTCAGGGTTGGATAATGTAAACTAAGAGTGGATTGGGGTTCTGAGACACTAAAAAACGAGCTGTAACAAATATATAATCTAATAGCAATAAAAATATGAGGGATTTAGTTTTAAAATGGTTACGGAAAATATTAGTAAAAATTATATTTTTTACAGGAAAAATATTCAAAGGCGTGGCACGACATGTTGCAATGTAAATCACAGCTACCTAGGGCCAACACTATACAGATAATTCTTATAGCAACAGTTCGACGATATATTGATAGTAACATATAGGAATACATTGATAGGAACATACAGGGATACATTGAGAGTAACATACAGGGACACACTGATAGTAACATACAGGAATACATTGAGAGTAACATACAGGGACACACTGATAGTAACATACAGGAATACATTGATAGTAACAAACAGGAATACATTGATAGTTACATACAGGAATACATTGAGAGTAACATACAGGGACACACTGATAGGAAAATTCAGGAATACATTGATAGTAACATACAGCGATACATTGAGAGTAACATATAGGAATACATTGCCAGTAACATACAGGAATACATTGAGAGTAACATACAGGAATACATTGAGAGTAACACACCGGGACACATTAATAGTAACATACAGGAATACATTGAGAGTAACATATAGGAATACATTGAGAGTAACATACAGGGACACACTGATAGTAACATACAGGAATAAATTGAAAGTAACACACTGGGACATATAGATAGTAACATAGAGGAATACATTGAGAGTAACTTACAAGGACACACTGATAGTAACATAAAGGAATACATTGATAGTAACATACAGGAATACAATGAGAGTAACATTCAGGTATACATTGATAGTAATATACATGGACACACTGATAGGAACATACAGGAATACATTGATAGTAACAAACAGGGATATATTGATAGTATCATAAAGGAATACATTGAGAGTAACATACAGGAGTACATTGAGAGTAACATACAGGAATACATTGAGAGTAACATACCGGATTACATTGAGAGTAAAATATAGGAATACATTGAGAGTAGCATACAGGAATACATTGAGAGTATCAAACAGGGACACATTGATAGTAACATACAGGAATACATTGAGAGTAACATACAGGAACACATTGTTAGTAACATACAGGGACACATTGAAAGTAACATACAGGAATACATTGATAGTAACATACAGGAATACATTGAGAGTAACATACAGGAATACATTGAGAGTAACATACAGGAATACATTGAGAGTAACATACAGGAATACATTGAGAGTAACATACAAGAATACATTGAGAGTATCAAAAAGGGACGTATTGATGGTAACATACAGGAATACATTGTTTGTAACATACAGTGACACATTGAAAGTAACTTACAGGAATACAGTGATAGTAACTTACAGGAATACATTGAGAGTAACATACAGGAATATTATGAGAGTAACATACAGGAACACATTGTTAGTAACATACAGAAATACATTGAGAGTAACATACAGGAATACATTGTTAGTAACATACAGGAATACATTGAGGGTAACATATAGGAATACATTGAGAGTAACATACAGGAATACATTGAAATTAACATACAGGAATACATTGAGAGTAACATACAGGAATGCATTGAGAGTAACATAAAGGAATACATTGAGAGTATCATACAGGAATACATTGAGAGTAACATACAGGAATACATTGAGAGTAACATACAGGAATACGTTGAGAGTAACATACAGGAATAGATTGAGAGTAACATACAGGAATACATTGAGAGTAACATACAGGAATACATTGAGAGGTACATACAGGAATACATTGAGAGTATCAAACAGGGACACATTGTTAGTAACATACAGGAATACATTGAGAGTAACATACAGGGACACTTTGATAGTAACATACAGGAATACATTGAGAGTATCATACAGGAATACATTGTTAGTAACATACAGGGACACATTGAAAGTAACATACAGGAATACATTGAGAGTAACATACAGGAATATATAATAATAGTAACATACAGGAATTCATTGAGAGTAACATACAGGAATACATTGAGAGTAACATACAGGAATACATTGTTAGTAACATACAGGGACACATAGAAAGTAACATTCAGGGATACATTGAGAGTAACATACAGGAATACATTGTTAGTTACATACAGGGACACATTGAAAGTAACATACAGGAATACATTGAGAGTAAGATACAGGAATACATTGTTAGTAACATACAGGGACACATTGAAAGTAACATTCAGGAATACATTGAGGGTAATATACAGGAATACATTGATAATAACATACAGGAATACATTGAGAGTAACATACAGGAATACATTGATAGTAACATACAAGGATACATTGAGAGTAACATATAAGAATACATTGAAAGTAACTTACAGGAATAAATTGAGAGTATCAAACAGGAATACATTGAGTGTAACATACAGGTATACATTGAGAGTAATATAAAGGGACACATTGAGAGTAACAAACAGGAATACATTGTGAGTAACATACAGGAATACATTGAGAGTATCAAACAGGTTGTTACAATTCAAATGAGCTTCCCAGTTTCAGTCCTAAGAGTGTACCTACTAATATCACATATCCCTCATCAAAAAACACATTAACAAGAATCAAGGGAAGCACATTCGTATGTTAGGAGTGTATAGCAGAACCTATACATGGTTGGTCAAATAGAGAGCAGATATCAGGTACATTTTAAAATAGCTCTGCTTACTGGCAATTAACTGGTAAGTCCAATAAGTATCGCGATGTCCCTCTATATGATATATTAAGCTTCGTATTACTCTACTAACTTATCAACAACCTTTAAACGTGTATTACACACATTGTTGATAGTTATCACTTAGATTATAAAGCGCCTCAATTAATAACACAATTCCAATCTTTATATTGGATGTACCTTTGAGCCTAAGTGTCTTATCATCAGGTCCCCCATTGGATTCGTCGCTGAGAACCACCTCGTTCCTCTTGCGGTCTGGAGGGCGTTCTGTCAGCACTGGCTCCACCGTCACCAGCTCGAATATGTTGTTAGTGCGGTTAAGTATCTGCAAACAAGCACTACGTCATTTGATACAGTTGTTAGGCTAATACAATAAACAAAACTAAATTGAATTAAATTATTGAGGTGGGTATTTATTGTATGTTTATCTACAAAGACCTTCCATAAAAAAGTGACCTAATGTTACCATATCAAATTGTTCAGGAGAGCCATAAAACCACAAAAATGTCAAAAATGGAATTGATTTTTTTTTAAATAATCTTCTATTCTTTATGCGTATGTATACCATATATTATTTCATTATTTAACAGATAAAGGTTAGGAAATTGCGTTAAAAGAGACTAATGTAGTTTAAAGAATAAGGCCCCATATCTTCCCCGATGTAAATCTTATTGGGGTAGTTAATGTATCTTTTAAATTTTGTTCTGTTCTCTTACAATGAAATTTTATTTATAAAAAAAAATCACATTCATTTTGAAAGAAATTCTCGTTTCGGAAATATTCAGATTGGCTAACCTGCTTTGCAAACAACTAAAAAATGAGAATAGGTTTGTTTATTGTGTTTGATAAATTTCCAGCAGCTGTTCTAACAAAAGTTATATTGAAATATAGTTCGATTCAGTGAACGTTTTGTTGTGTTTCTGGATGTATTATAAACCTTTGTGAAATATGAATGATAGAGAAGCTAGATTATTTAAAATACTGAGTTTTTATGAAGAAATTGATATTCTTGAGGATTTGCGCCAAGTCTGTGAGTATTATTTATGTGGACCACAAGACAGTGGTGATGACGAATCAAGTGTTTAGGATGGTATTTTGGCTTAACCGCTTCCAAATGATGATAATAATGAAGTAGTTGTGGAATTCAATCTCGAAGATACTCCTATGTTTGAGTCGAGTCACTTTTAAAATAATTATTCACTTGAGACTATTCTATAGCGAGAAGGTTTGTTTATCCTGTAAGAAAGTGAGATTGCTATGAATCAGCAACGTTGAAATAATGTAACGGATATCTAAGCGGTAAAATCTTTTAAAAAAACACGTATACCTACTATTAAAAACATGTCCTACATTAATAATTACATTTATTTTAAATAATGCCATACTCTAAGGCAGTGTTGAACATTGTTACAAGGTGGAGATATACCTGATAATGTAGTGAAGATAAAAATTATTGATGGCCATATTGAAGAAATTCCATACCAACCAGTCATACTAAAAGAGGAAGATGACATACAGAACGTGATATTATGGGTAAGTGCTTCAACGGCTGTTTAATCACTTAACGCTTATTAGTTTATAAAAAATTGAGAGTAAGTATAATGGACCTCTTCTTTCTTTGCAGGAGCCAATGGATGCTGACACAACTCAAGAAAATCCTATAGAGGTCGTGAGAAGCATGAAAGACAAAGGATGATGCAAAAAGAAGTGTGTTGATTTATTCACACTAGATGAACTGTTAAAATATTACAAAAGATTTGTATTACTTTGTAGATGGAAAGAACATACTAGATATCTCTATACTATCAGAGTTAAGGTCCATGACATGGAATCATTATGAAGTGAAAATAGGCAGAAGTTAAAAAAAGAAAGAAAGGGTGATTTTTACTTTAAGGATAATCAGTGTTTGTGAAATAGTTTTTTATCTGCTCTTGCTATTAAAATCAAAGTATTCAAAAGGCGTATAAAACAAGTCAATAGATCAGGTCTGCATAACCCGAAACATGACAATTATAAACGTACACCAAAAATATACATGCTCACAGCAATTCTCAGCTAAGGTAGTTTCCTTCATTAGAAATTATGCGAAAGAAACTGCACTCTTTATTCCAGGTGCCTTGCTAATTATAAACAAATTGTTAAGCCACTTACATATTCTGACACCAAGATAGGCTTGTACAAAAATATAAAACACTTTGTTAAATCAGCAACAAAGAGCCAATAGGAAGGAGCCTGTTCCACCAGTTGTAGACTCAGCTCTGTCAAGATATAGTAATCATGAAACCCAGAAGTGACTTGTATGCAGTAAGCCAACAAAGCTATACTTTCCATGCAATGATGCGGGATTCATCAGATGCAGAAAAGCTTACTTTTGTCCAAAGGCGTGAGGATCATTTGAAACGAGTTTATAGAGAAAGGAAACACTACCATGATATAATTTCAAGAGCTAAAGAGGTATTTGATTTGTCTAGAATTTTGCTTGATGAAGCTGGACTTGTTGTTCCTAATTTGTATAGTTTAGTAATCCACTATTCATTTTACTTATAACAACAAGTTCATGTCCCATACGATCCTTATCAACCAGGTCCTATTTATTTTGACGCCTAACAAGGTAGGAATCTTTTGCATAATGTGCGACACGGAAAAAGGTGCATAATAACTTTGTGATTCCAGAAGCCATGCAAGTCTCTATTGACCAGTCGCTAGCTTACATTGAGTATGCATTTTATGTATGACATAATTTTACTTCTGTTCCATGCTCTATGGACCTAGGCGATTATGAAAAGTGATGTAAATTCTTGGGGTGGTCGATAACCTTTGGGATAGGGGGTGAATAGCGCACTTGGGGTGGAATTTTGTTTCCACTATCACTTCAGATTCGTTCATCGTATCAAGATTAAAATAATCTAATTGTGTCTCTATTAGGTAGGGATGTAAAATTGGACTTTGTTTTGCAGTTTAATATTGTAACTAAAGAAAATCTAGAGAAATAAAGGCAAGTAAAAGGTAAAATAAATACTACAATTATGTCCATGGATGTATCTTGTATAGATCATATGTCTCAACTTCCTGAGAAATTCTTAAATGCTTTTAAACAAGGACTTTTTCAGTAAAACGGAAGAATGGTAAATTTAATTGTGTTGCTAGTGATCATGACCTTTAGAAAATACTTAGCCTTTCTTCTAAGTTATTGTTGGTGGGACAGGAATATCCAGTAATATTCAAGTGACAAAAAAAAATTGTGTATACTTTACCACAGTAAATCTCCAATGCATGAGGCACTGTTAGATTACTATGAGTTGATGTCAGATCCAGGTTATGAGATAGACGAGTATTCACAAAGTGAATGGGGCACAAATATAAGAGTCAGAGATGAAGGTGATATGCAAAAAACTATCATATTCCTTTTTGAAAACGATAATCAGTGAAACAAATGGTTTGAATAACATTGTGAGTCGCTTAGTGATAAATTGAGAAGAAGTAACACAATTATTTTGCTCAGGGTGCAACCCATCGGTAAAGATATGAAGGTACAAAAAATTTTAGACAGAGCGTTTAGTTTTACAAAGGAAAAGCTTTTTTTCTCCTCTGAAACGGATTGCTGTTAAATATCTCGTTATTTAACAACACAATCCAAGAAGAAGAAAAAAAAACAGAAAAAAATACTTATATAAAATAGCATTATTCAATATGCTTTTCTTTTAGCTATTAGAGAAACATTAGTACTGCTATATTAATAAAACATGAGTAATACCTTATTTCCCTCCACCTTGGTCTTTCACGGTCCTTGGTCTGGCATTCTCAAAAAAAAAAAAAAAGCAAGAAAGCAAAACTGACGAACGAAATTGCAGTAGAGAGCTATTTCACAAGAAATATGAATACATTTCCTCTTAGTCTGGAAGAAGTTCTCGCTAAGGATGGACTGGCACTTATACATTTAATATACTTTGTGGTTCTCTCGAAGACTAAAACGTTTGGAGATTTAGCAAGTTTTCATTTGGACAGAATAAGAAAGTGTTGCAACAAACTAATGTTACATGCATTGACGTAGTTTTTGACACGTACGAAAAATCATCCATAAAATTTGCAGAGTATGGGAGAAGATCAGCTGGTGAAGATCCACTAGTTGTGACAATAAAAGAAGAGAGCACACAACTTCCAAAATAGTAGTCCAGATACCGATACAGTATGTAAAACAAACCCTTTGTTGCCTTTTCCTATCGAATTTCATTTTAAAGAATGCTTAAGCTGTCCTCTTGTTATTGGCGGAGATTTTTTGAATGGAACCGAATGCTCTGAGAAAAATATGAACAACATGTTTCCAGAGTAACACATTTCGTAAGTTGATTCTAGAATAACATTTTAGAAAACATTCTAAAAAATTGTTATAAGTAAGGAGTGGTTATAATTAATGATTCTAGAATGTTCTTTCATGCCTATGAAGCGGTTTAACAGAACTATTCATGCGGTATTTTTCTACACAGTCCTGACACTAAAGTTTTCATACTTGGGATTCGATTTTGAGAATCATTCACAACTGTTAGTTGTATTGGGCTTTAGATAATTGCTGGGGTCAGTGGAAATAGAAGAGGTCTTGGGTGCCACACTGCTTCAGTTAGTGAAGTTTCACCAGCGTTACATGCTCTGAAAGGGTGTGGCATAGCAAGTAAACTGGGTACAAAAAAAAAAGAGCCCTAAAATCTGCAAAGTAAACAGTTATTATCGATACTTAACTCTCTTAAATATAAATACCTTTGTAGAAAATCAAATAAAAGTACTTGAGCTGTTATATTTACAGCATATCAAGAAACCTGGACAAACTTGTGATACGAGTAGACAAATATTGTTTTTGGCCAACCCTAAGGTCTTGAATAATATTGGTTCTCTATTCTCTAGCATGTACTTCTGATAGTTTTGACTTCATTTAGTCTAAGTATAAGCTCAACTACTTGTATGGGAGAGTTCATTGAATGCATTTGTTGAGCCACTTTATTTGTTGAGATTTGGATAAGCTACAAATTCTGAAGATAACATAAGACATGTACTAATGAAACAGTCTTTAAAAATACTGTTGTTCCCATGCAAGTGTCAACAATAAATGTTCGAAAAGTTCTTGCTTTTGTAATTTAAGCGAATCTTGGTTCTGTACGCATTGTTTCTGTCACGTTAAGGGTTGCAAGAACTTCAACAACAAAGAAATAAATATTGATGAAGAAGAGAACGGTGAAGAAGATAACTGCACTTAACTTTGCAATTTGAAATAAATAAAAATTCTTTTGAGGACTAACAACCATTTAACATTTTAATTAGCTGAAATCTATTTTGTGTATTAAATTTCAGTTTAATCAGACAAACAATACTTATTTGGATAACACACATTANTATATATATATATATATATATTAAGGAACCTTTATTGTTTAAGCGTTAGTATTAGTAAACTACAGGTTAACTTAAGCTGCCAACGTTAGCACCCCACATAATAGAAATCATTACATTTTTTTATCTTGATACGATGAACGAGTAGGAAGTTATAGTGAAACAAAATTCCACCCAAGTAAGCTCCCTCACGGGTTGTTGACCACCCCCGGAATTGACAACATCCCTTTTCATACTCACCTGGGTCCCCAGAACATGAATCATAAGTCAAATGTTGTCATACTTAAAATGCATTCTCAATGTAAGCTAGCGCCTCAACTGCTAAAGGTTGGAACGCTGTCATCAGCTATCTTCACCCTTACTTCACGTATCATGTATCATGGCTTAGGAGAAAAACAACCAAGTCTTCATGCTGACAACTGCGTGTCTCAAAATAAGAACAATATAGTTATGGGTTATTTAAATTGGTGAATTCTTAATAAAGTTGAATACTCTTAAAGGAAGGGGTTAAGATATATTAACTTTTGGCATCTGGGATGAAAGGAGGGGCTATAATCCCTGTTTGACAACACTTGCAGTTTTTATAGCAATAAAGTTGTTAAACAAATGAATAGAATATTGCCTCAGAAGATATGCTTGGTGTAACTTTCCACATCTCATTTGCTGAAGCAATGTTTTGATTAATATTTTAGCCAAAATGTTTTTATATAGAAAACTGCAAAACATTCTAATCTTAAATCGCATATCCCTCTACCCACCTTAAGACTTAGTATTAATTAATATTTTGAACTTAGGGCTGAAGGAATTATCTATTGATATTCTTAAGTTATTAGAGACTCAATCGGAAGGTGTATGGTTAAAGGTGGGATTATTTGGGATATTTAACATGCGCTTTCTGAACTAATTATGTATATCTACAACCCGCTTAGGAGGCCACATGGTCTAACGCGCTACTCTCACAGTAGACTAGACTGCCGATGACGGGGAGATCAAGGTTCAAATCTCGGTAGGATGTACTGAGGTTGGCTTTTCCTAGATGGTTTTCCACTCTCCTTCAACGTAAATACGTGTACAATTCCCCTAAATATAACCTTCATAATCCCTAAAACCATTAGCGTAATTAGTACATGTGTATAACCCAAACGAGTGGTAAGACGCACTGCTAAAAAATAGTCCTATATGCGCCGGACTTACAAACGATCTTAATTCTAGAACTTACACAACAACCCGTACTCTGATTGTTAATTTGAAACTATGATAAGGGAAGCCCAAATTACAACATATATATATATATATATATATATATATATTAAAGATACTGATGAGAATCGACACCGGGTTCCTTAATTACATAATTATATGTTATTGCGAATTAGATAAGGTGTTGGACCAAGGGATGACGCAACTAAAGAATGATTTAATAATTATTTGTTTGGAGAGTATATAGGGATATGAAATTAAAATAACAATGGGAAAAATGATCTCGAGTGCAGGCAACCAGGATTCGAACCAAGCCAATTAAAGCTCTAATCAGTCAATAGTGCTAAAATAATTTAAATTAACAAGCTAGTATATGTATACTATTAATATTTAATTTTAAATCATCTCTTTGCTCTAGGTAATTTATTTGTATTTAATTTACTTAGGTATCCAAAGCTATGTTTTTGGTGGAAGCTCGGTGTTTTTATGATAGCATTGTCTTATTTTCTGACTATTAGAAATTTCAATAATGTTCTAAGTATGGTTATATGATTTTCCTCGTTTTTTGTTGTCTTAGAACTACCTATAAGTATTAAAATATATATCAGATCCAGAAATACATAATAATTTATTACATTGGTGAGGCAAACTTTGAGACACAAGTTCTTGTGAAATAAATTAATATAGCCTATGTGGGATCAATTTGAAAATGTAACACTTGGAATCTGCCAAGGTGTTAACTTTAAGATAGATTAGGAGGTACTCAGCTAAAGATAAACATCAATTGGGGGAAATAACTTGTAATAGTTCTGAACGTCATGTTAAGTTATTTATGTTATCTAACTTAGCTACAGTCAAATTTTCATGGGATGACAGATAAAATTTACTCGAACTGTTGCGTACTCATTCGTCTTCTCTGAAAATAAGCAGACAAACCTTTTGATTGATATTATCAGCACCTATGGAGTAATATTAATATTATAGTAAGATATATCAACGTTAACCGCAAAAAAAAGTGTATATTAAAAAAGTCTTCCTATGAAAATTGGACTGTTTTCCTGTTCCTCCGTTCCACTCACAGTTTCAAATTTGAAGGCGATTAGAGGTCTAACCAGATCGAACCAATTTGTGATCTTCTTACTTACTAGATCTGGCAAGATTACCATTAGGGAGTTCCCCATGCTTCTGACAACCATATCAGACCTGGAATACATCAAACAAATGGAGCAGATGTCAGAAAACAATATTTGTATTTGAACTATTCAATCGAACATATAAACCAAACAAACACGGATTTTCAGATGACAGTATAATGGAATGATTGTGCAAATATAGAAAATTGACACCCAGGTGGGAGTTTAAGCCCTGATCGATGCATTACGCGCCCATCACTCTACCTATTGAGCTGTCCGGGACTTATTTTGATTCAATATTTCATCAACTCTACAAACCTACAAACGTACTGACATAGCTCAATAGCAGTATTACTATGCTCAGCAACTTCATACATCACAGCAATTACTTTTAACTAAGAGGCTTTATATACTAGCTCACAGTACTAAGAACTAGATACTACGTCAGTACGCTCAGAGCTTAGTGACACGACAATGAAAGAAAGTCAGTAGAGCAGTCAGAGCGTAAAAGTGCGCAATCATTATTCAAATCTCAATTCAAATGTCAATTTTATCTATTTAAATTCTAAATTAAAATTATTATAATGTATTTTTCATATATTGTATTTATATAATTTCCAAAATTAGTTTGAAAGATGTAATGAGGTTCTCTCCCTCAGATATTTTAGTCAATGAGATATATAAAAAGAAGGGACAGTTGCCTTCATAATATTTAATATCTCATACGAAGTTTGCTGTGGTCTTACAATTATTATTTATTACATGGATCATCTCATTATGAGGTTTTCATAAATTAGTTTATCAATTTGTTTTTATTGTTTTCAAGGTAATAGTATAATGTTTTCGTTCGTAGATTCACAATAAACACTAATTTAAGGACGTGGTAAAACGAAAGCAAATATTAAATGATTGCAAACGCAATTGTCTGGTGAAGTGGTGCTAAAATAACACTAAAGATTAAAATGTGGTGCAAAAACTACAACACAACCAGTCAGGTTTCTTATTAAGACTTAGTACGCCTCAAGTGCGGTGCTATTCTAATTACAGGACAACACCTACCCAGACCATGATGGAATGAGTCAGTTCCATATGCCAAACTGGCCCATTCCATCCTAATCTAGGTGTATTTGTTATAGCGCTGCACTTGACAATGAAACTAGCCCAAGGATATTATTAGAGTCCCAAACTTTGTTTCATTTGGAGCTGCTAGTCCCTCTCACACACATTATTTGAACAATTTTTATAACAAATCCTTTCCACTTGAATTCTAAGCTCCTCCAAAGGGCCCTATAACAACAAAATCTATTTTCATTTCCAACGCTTATTAGTGCTAGTTAACAGTCCAATTTTCATAAATGATTGTTTCAGAAAATCCAAACACATTTTTTTTCGGCAAAGATTGATAAAATATTACTATAGTGTTACTTACTCTATGGCATCATGAACCCGAAAGTTCATTGACGCATTAACAAAAGTATCTTGAGCTAGTTCTATCCATTCTACCTCATTACACCCTATCCCTATCTTGAGCTAGCTCTACTTAGTCCACATCATTAGTCTCCATCCCTATCTTGAGCTAGTTCTATCTAGTCCACCTCATTACACCCTATCTATTTCAGATCCACTCTAATGTTATCCTCCCTTATGCATCTAGGTCTTCCCAATGGTCTCTTCTCATTGAGTTTGCCAGTCCTTACTTTGAACCAGGTTTTATATTCTCCCATTAGCACTGCATGTCCTGCCACCGTAATAAATGAGACTTGTTTATCCTAACAATGTATTGTGATCAGTAAAGTGTATGTACATCATCATAGCCTCCTCCCTTTTAGAACCAAATATCTTCTTAAACACTTTGTTCTCGTTATGTAAGGTTCATACCCATAGTAGTGTTCAAAGGTATTGATAATATATATCAAGAGTTACAGCTGCAGATAACATGGATTTACGTATGAATACGTGAAAGTATGTCTAATAGGTTTTCTAGCTGTTCTTTGAATATTGTACTGTAGCTATAGCCCCCAGTTCCATTTGTATTCTAGTACCATTTGTTTAGATATTCAAGGCCTCTGCTTGCGACAGTACATCCATCATCCATGTATAGCAAAGAGTTACTAGAACTTTTAAATATTAAACCCATAACTCAACCCACATCCTAAATTCTTCCTTAAAATGTTACTACTTGGACCAATAGCTTAAGTTACATCCAAAACACACCCTAAAGATGCTACAGCTTGGGCCACCAGCTCAACTCAAACCCTAAACTCTTGGTAAAGATTATTCAACTCGGACCATCAGTTCAGTTTACATCCTAAGCTCTTCCTAAATATGTTGAGATTTAGATTACCAGCTCAACTCACATCCTAAACTCTTCCTAAAGATGTTGCAGCTTGGAGCCCAGCACTACTTTCATCCATTGATACTTTTCTCACATTCTTGTAATCTATTCATACCTTCAACATATAACTTTTCCAGCCCCTGATCATGATCACCTTGTCAATGTGACATACCCGAACACGATGCAGAAGGGGAAGATTTCGAAGAGCATGGAGGCGCTGATAGGCAAGTGTTTCTCTTCCCTCGTCATGGTGAGCGAGGCCAGGGTGAAGGCACGGTTGTCGAACGTCAGTTGGAAGGTGACGTGGACTGTGTCGAATAGGATTTCTTCTCGAACCAGCTCAATACGCATTTCCTTGTGATAAAAGTGCCTGGCTACCTAGGGACAGCAAAACAAATAGTGTAGCTCTCCCAGAATAGTATAAGGGTTGGTTGTAATAGTAATAATGTGGTTTGTATTCAGAAGGAATACCAGTGCTCAGCCTACAAACTAGCTTAGGACAGAGAGCCTGGTCCTGTATACTCCACCTTATTCTCAATACCAGTGCTCAGCCTACAAACTAGCTTAGAACAGAGAGCCTGGTCCTGTACACTCCACCTTATTCTCAATACCAGTGCTCAGCCTACAAACTAGCTTAGGACAGAGAGCCTGGTCCTGTACACTCCACCATATTCTCAATACCAGGACTCAGTCTACAAACTAGCTTAGGACAGAGAGCCTGGTCCTGTACACTCCACCTTATTCTCAATACCAGGACTCAGTCTACAAACTAGCTTAGGACAGAGAGCCTGGTCCTGTACACTCCACCTTATTCTCAATACCAGTGCTCAGCCTACAAACTAGCTTAGGACAGAGAGCCTGGTCCTGTACACTCCCCCTTAGTCTCAATGCCAGTGCTCAGCCTACAAACTAGCTTAGGACAGAGAGCCTGGTCCTGTACACTCCCCCTTAGTCTCAATACCAGTACTACCAAAGGCATAGAGGGCTCAGTTTAGTTGTGCTTGGTCCTTATCAGAAAGGGGAATACTGTATGTACAGTGGATTGGAGTTCTCATGATGTGGCCTTTCACACAAATGTTGGTGTATTTTCCTAATATTCACCCCCACCATTCGTTGCTCTTATGTTAGTGGTGGTTAGTGGGAAATTTCTTGGTGAAGCTACTCTTGATGAGAATTGAGAACGTAACATATAGGCCTATTTAATCGATACTTGGAAGTGAAGCAGTTCCCCGCTTGACCTGAACTGCTTGTTAATACTACAGATTGGTTGACTTCCGATACTAGAATATCTTTACAGCCAATCTAAACAAACTCGTTCACTAGATGGTTGTCTAAGCAATACATGTGTTTTATGTTTGGTCAAATAGGTACCGTGAAGAAGGGGTCAATATCTATCTATTAGTAGTCTATAGTCAAACATTAAACTTTTCTAGTAATTAACCTGGTGAACGTGCTGTGTCAAGCAATCACTTGCTCAGATATGGAGGTTTGGTATTTCATTTCCCGGAACATGTCTGCCTACCGAGCCAAGGATTCAGGATTCAATCACAGGCATGGCAGAAAAATTTATCTAGAGTGAAATTGTAACTTCTTCTCTCACAGTGATGAATTGACTGCCGGGAAACTCCCGGTTTTTCTAGAGGTATGTTAGTTTGTAAGTCATGTGCTGATACCAGCCTCGAATTTGCATGGTTTCACGCATCACTATCGTTTTCGAAAGTATTTTTGAGTGTGGGCAGATTTAGGTTCAAAACTTGGTTGGGTGTGCTGAGGTTTTATTCTTGACAGTCTCCCACTCTCCTTCCAAACCAATTTGGGAACATTTCCTCTAGATTTCTACCTTAATCATCACTGTTTCACAAGCATAATTAAGGTGGAAGTACAGGGAACGAGAATTTTGTGGCTTTTATTGCAAATCATTAGTTTGGTCATAATAAATAAAGTATTGTTACAGTATAAACATAAAATTTAATTATCTTCACGAGGTGCTATAACATTTGTTGAATATCTGTCATGAGAATAGCGGCCTTAGATGAGAAACCTTTTAAACGAAGAGAAAAAGTTGTCATACATTTCAGGACACCATTGACAGATATTCAATAACTGTTGATGTAACCTTGCGAATAAAATTAAAATCAAATATTCTTCTGGAGAAATATTGTTTTAGTATGAACAAAACAATTTTTTGCTATAAAAACACCAAAAATACTGTTCTAACTCGTCTTTTCCATGCTCCCACCTTAAGGTGCTTGGCTCTTTTCATTTGGCGTGGAAATAAATGCATAGCCATGGGAACAAACGGTTATCTTCAAGAAATGTTATTGTTTTACAATTTTCTTTTCGGAAACGGTTTGTTCAAGAATAGGATAATGTTGATTAAGTTATACTTTTATATACAAACCTCCTCTATAATTTTATCAGTAATCAAATATCGATAAAATTAACATTTATCAATAGAAAACTGCTTGTTTCATGGCAAAAAATAAGAAAATGTAACAATTAATAAACATCGATACATTATCTTAGAAGGGGGATTGAAATTTTAACATAAAAAGTTCAATCGTTCTCGAGAAAACTGATATTTTCAAACACATTATTTTTAAGTAAGATCTGTCCAGTAGCGCCATCTACGGTTTCCATGGTCCTTCTGTGCTTGTTGGTGCGGAAGGATAATTTGGTCGTTTGTGAAGCCATTAGGCTTGCACCCGACAGGGCCAAGGGCTTAAATCTTCGGTAAGAAAGAAAATGCCATGCAGACGTTCAGCTCAAACGTAATATTTAAGCAACAATGTGTTATTTAAAAATATCTTTCCTACCAAACTGAACTCAAAAGATTACAACAGATATGTTTTTCTTTACTAATTCTATAATTATTACGGTTTAATTAATCGAAAAAATGTGAATATATGAAATTATCTTATTTGCAACGTCTTTTTAAGCATGTTTGAGGAACTAGGAGACAAGGCATAATGAAAAGGGGCCCTAGATTTAGCCTTCCTCTAGCAATTACAGTAATTGTTTTGATAGACTCACAACAGATAATTTTAAGATAATTGAGAATTATTTTTGTAGTGTAAGAGAGTCAAAGGTGTTATTTGTCTACTGGACAGTTTCGCCACCAAACCATTCATTTGGTCGGAAGAGAGGCAAAGAAGAAATAATAATAAGCATTTTCCTCTCTTTGGTGCGCATGCGCTCTTTTAGTTTACTTTAGCCCTTTGCATTGACAAAGCCTGAAACAAAAATGGAGCACTTCACTAGAACGCCTCTCTCTGAGTGCATTACACCCCGCGTAATAGTTTTGACTTGGAGTAAAGGCCGCATTACACGTAGCAGGTTGCAGCGCTGCTTTCTGACATCGTTTTGCAGCGCTGCAAGATGATCGTGTAATATACCTAAATGATCGGTGCGCGTATCAGAAAGCTGGCAGCGCAAATATCAAACGAATTTGATATTTTCTGATCGGACGACTGCTTTCTGCACCGTGTAAATCGCTTTCTGCGCTTTCAACTTGTCAAATGTTCTACTGCACATTCGTGCGCCTGGTCGAGATAAGGTAGTACCAGACCAGAAGATATATTTTCTCAACATTTTCGTTCATGTGGACCACGTTCACTATGTTTATATTAGACTATAGACTAAATATGCTTGTAGATGTCTTCATTCATACGTTTAAGTAGTTTCGGAAGTCATCAGCATCTAATTCAGGTAAAATCGTGACAGTATGTGACGCATTGTTCCGTTTTAACACTAAATTTAGACTCCACACACGTTTGTTTTTGCGTTTTATAACACTACGAGATTTCAAACTTTGGTAGTACTCGTACAATATAAGCAGCTCTTCGTCTTCTTGTTGTTGACGAGACATATTGGCACAAATTTAACCAGCAAAACCAAGTGCGGACGATAAAATAACTCTCTCTCCACTGAGTGGAAAGATGATTATTCGTCAGAATGCAGCTTGTGTGTGATAGGTAACCCAGATTTGTCAGAATGCAGCTTGTGTGTGATCGGTAACCCAGATTTGTCAGAATGCAGCTTGTGTGTGATAGGTAACCCAGATTTGTCAGAATGCAGCTTGTGTGTGATAGGTAGCCCAGATTTGTCAGAATGCAGCTTGTGTGTGATAGGTAGCCCAGATTTGTCAGAATGCAGCTTGTGTGTAATAGTTAACCCAGATTTGTCAGCTCGCAGCGCTGCAGAACGATATCAGAAAGCAGCGCTGCAACCTGCTACGTGTAATGCAGCCTTTCAGGTTGTACACATATGTACTAATTACACCAATTAGTTAGGGATGAGGAAGGTAGAATCCATAAGAAGGACACCCGCATTTGCGTGGAGGGGAGTGGAAAATAATTTTTGAAAAACTCCTAAATAACTATTGTATCTCTTAGTTTTTATATATACATTAATCTATCAATAACTTACAGATGACTGATTTTTGTAGGACTTTTTTATATAGCCCTAATGTTATTGCTCAAAATTCGTATTGGGGGACTATTTTACATGATCAAAAACAATACATTTTCATTTTTCCAAAATAAATTAATTTTAGAGTAGTTTATTTACGATAATTAAAAAATAGATTTATTGAAACTGACCTTGAATAGTGAGTTCAAAATGGGTATCCAAAATAGTTTTTCATGATAAATAGCAATACGTTTTTATTTTTACAAATTACAGTATACTTTAGGATATTTTATAAGTAACTAATCTTATAAAATGTGAAATTTGTTCAAAATATTTCATAATTTGGTTTAAAATTCATATATAAAGCGTATTTATTGTGACTAACAAAATAATGTTTATTTTTATGGGGAAAACTCATTTAATCGTGGGTTACCAAAAACCGATTTTTGAAGAGTCTCTTCAAAGCTATAATACACAATATGAAAAAGTTTGTGAGATTGTGTCGTATCATTTGTTTTTAACCCGATACGGCCCTCAATGTCAAAATGGTTACCAACCTCTCGCATAAATATTACCTGTGCGTATGTGGGCTAACCTTTAGTCGAGTCACGCAAGGAAAAATAATATCAGACAGTTAAAAAGTTATTAAAACTACTTTCACATACTCATACGTGAAGTCAGGTGATCTGCGGCTATCACTTTTGATAAATATTATCAATAATAAATTAGTTTAATTTGTTCAATGTAACACGCCACATTTTTCTTTGTATGTTCTAAATTGTTCTTTATACTACTAACCAAGAAAATGTAGGGTTTTATAAACGAAAAGGATATACAATAATATATATTTATATACTAATAGTAAGCTTATCTACATTTCATGACTAGGATTAGTGGTTTGTTTTCTTTTATGACCGTGTAATTTATAGCATAAACTTATGTGTACATATAACAAAACTCTAAATCTGTCTGTACTTTTTAATCCATTTGTTATAGTTTCCAGTAAGCTCAAAATGTACTCATTGGATCAAGACGGGACTTTTTCTGTTGCACTTGTTTTTTATGGAACCATAATAAGTTATATACCGTCGAGATATCTCTTCAGGGAGTGAAGAAAAAAAGGGGGGGCTTAGGCAGTGAACATTCGTCGTGGCTGGTATTGCGGGTACATTAGGTGGCAAGTGATAAAATAGGATTGTGGCGGGGAAGAGATGGGGTGTGTCTGTGTTTTTCGTGAATTTTGGTGCGCACATAAAACACTGTTCTTGAAGTTTCATTCTCTTTTAGCATTTGAAGTTGTCGAATGTGTTGATGTATTGTTTAATGCGAGCGAAACCGCGGGAAAAACTACTCCAGAATGAACACAAAAGTCATATTCAAGACCGTAAAGATGTCATATTTGTTGAAGGAATTAAACGGAAATTTTACTACGATACATATTTAGTCCTGCCGGGTATAGAACCCAGGACACTTTGAAAAGTAGGTAGACTCGCTACCACCTGATATTAGGTGCCTGATTTGTATATTTGAACAATAAATAAAAAATTAGTCTAGTGAGTGTATACTACGGAGTTGGTTTTATATTTCGTAGTTTATTACAACTAATAGGCCTACACAAGTTAAATACCTAACCATATACGATATTTGGTCAGAGCCCAAATGAAATTATAAAGTATTAATATCCAAATTAATTATGAAAGTTTATTAAGTTTGATAAAAATCAGTTGAAAATAATTATTTTTAATATGTTAGTCCACCTAAAACCCACATATAATAAATGAGATGATATTTAAATTCTGCCCATTTTTGTTAACCTGTGCCATGCAAGTTTATTAAGTTCCATTTAGTTAAGTGTATCTCGAACATTTTTGTTCACCAAAGCACATTATAATAATCCTTAAGTTGTTTGGACAGTATGGAAAAATCACTGAAAGCCACATATTGAAAACCACCCCGAATGGACCAAAGTTTGGTTGTATATATGTATATCATATTACTCGTTATTATTATCAAATACATTCAAAGTATCATCTCTATAGTAACCTAAATTATTAGTGAATTTAGAATATAATGTAGGCTCATTTGTCATGAAATATAAGTTCGTGTTTTTTGTTTGTTTTTTGGTAAAAGTAAAGTCTCACTTGATTTTGTTAGAAGATACCATACACATTAGGAAAAAAGTAGGGTGAAATTTTTTTCGATTATTCTAATAGCCTGAAATCCAAGATGGCCGCCGTAATAAAAAACGGCTCAAATGTTACCGTTCAACGTATTTGAATATGGTGTAAATATTAGGTTAGGGTTATATTTGCCAATTTTGTGTGTGTATATGTAGGTATACTGTTTTTTTTTCTTAAAGAATACTGAACATCAACAAAAATCCTCTGAGTCCTCAAATGATATGAACCAAAATTGCTGTCTTCATCTAGCAAGTCAAAAACTGTGGAGTTTGAACTTTGTTTTATCTATCAAGTGAGCAGTAAGTGAACAGATCAAACAAACTTCGGGGTTCATCCATTTTGGCTTTAGTGGAGAAAATGATGTTTGTTGTTCATAAAGAGCAATAGAATTATCATCATTAAAGAATCGTATAAGAGGTTTGTCTGCTGATGAACTGCTACAGAATGGTGTTTCCCCCCACAAGAAGTGTTGCAAGGATCTAACAAATAATACATGCATAGAACGAGCAGAGATCAGATATTTAAAAAAAAGGCTAGAAACAGGCAGCACTAGTAAGGTAGAACAAAAGGAAAGAGGAAGACTGTCAAAGTCAGGTAGCTATATCAGATGGCTCCTGATGGAGCCCTCCTTCTAGCTGATGATAAGGCTCCAATACTTCATCATTTTCAGAAGTTGAGTAGTGACGTGTAAGAGATTGAATATGACAGAAACGAAACAGCTAGAAGCGACCCATCTAACAACCAAATTAGTGTATTCCATTGGAATAAAAAACAATAGAACATTATGAGACGTCAACAAACTAATCGTCAGCATACCGAGTAATTCTCATTTATGGAAAGGCTGTGGTAAATTCTGTAGCAAAGAATGAGCAAATTAAGACATGTCCAAACTTTGCACATTCTTTTGTGGATATAATTTGTAACATGGCAACACAGTACGATGAGGTCAGATTAGTGTCCGAAAGATTAAATACATTCATCACTCAAGAAACAGATCAGAAAAAATAGAACAAAGGGAAAGTCAACTACAATATGAAAGCTACAACATTTAATAAAGAACGATTCCTTGAAGGATTTATTCTCTGATATCAGGACTAAAGCAAAACTCATAGAGTGATTATCTGACAAGGTCGTACGCCGTAGAAATATCTCAAACAACAGAATGAAAAAAAAAATCATGGTAACCTGGGGAACAAAAACTAAGGGCAATGTTGATATTTCAATGTCACCTCTAATTCACAATCACGAAGAGGTAGACATACTTCTAGTATCGTATGCTCTATCTGTTCCCAGTGCAGCAGAGCTTGTGGTCAGTTCTCCAGACACGGATGTCTTGTTGTTCACACATATCCATAATTAGCAATGTCTACAATCTTCCTTACAGTGAAGGGAAGACAAAAATTGTATATTTCTGTTCACGACATATATAACAACTTAGAATAACAGCACAATTCTGCAATTTTAATGTTCAATGCTCTGATGGGTTTTAATGTTTCTCGTAGATTTTATGGTAGAGCCGAAGATTGGTGTTCCAAAACATTAATGGGTTGTGATGAAGAGATCCTGGACTTATTATTAATGTTTTGGAGTGACATTTATCTGCCCTCTGATGTATGCTCACAGTCAGAACGCTTTGTCTCCATTTTATATCAATCGCATATCCACACAAAAGTAAATAGACTCCGTTGGTTCATGTACTTAAATCGTGCAGCCGAAGGAGAAGACCTTCCTAAAATATATGGTTCAGTGAGTCCACACATTCATCGGGCACATTACGTATCCATGATTTAGCAGAACGCTAATGAAAATCACCCATGACTCCCAGAACCAGATGTATTTGGTTGGACGTTTGATGTAGGTTCGAATTAATACTATCCTGTTCGATGTTTAAATCCACCAGTTCCTGAGGCTATTTTGCAATTGATTCAAAGCGGATGAAAAGGTGAATGCGAAGGAAAATGTAGCTGCAGCAAGAACAATATTCGATGTACAAAAATGTGTGAATTATGGGTTTTAGTTGCCACAATAAACCTAGCCAACAAGGAATGACACAGAATTATGATGAATAAATCTCTAGTGTCATTAGATCGTTTGAATCTACTAACTATTTTGTATTTTTCCACATGTAGTTAAGATTTGTTCTTTGATCCAAATAATACATTTTACGCAGATAATTTTTAACTAAAAGGTAATATCTGATTGTAATGGATTGCATAATTGAACCTTATATAATTCCTTTATGCTGAATATGATTATTCCATTATATTATTATACCAGAAAACATATTTAGACACATTGTTTGCAAATTTGTCATAATTACTTACAAAGATAATGAAATACTGCTAAATGGCAGTGATTTTGGATGCCATTTTGGATTTTACACCAATACATACCAATACAATGTTTAAAAAATGGCACATTTATTTTCTATAAAGCTTTTTTTACCTTATTTCTAAATCAAGCTGGTTTTTGTTTTTTATTTAAAAAAATACACACAATTACAAATGATCCTGCACTAATAAATCTGGGAGTTCTGAATGCAAATAGTGCGAATTTCGGGGAGTGCATCGACTGGATCGCATTGCACGCATTGTACGCAATGCAACGAATTAATCTGCCTCATGGAATCCCATCAGCATTGCCGATGTTCGACAGTACGATGCGGATCAGTGGACGCAGTTTCGTTAAAAATAATATATATAATTCAAAAATCCGATTCTTGCAATATGGACCAGGGGACGCGTACCTTTACCTAGAGATAATATGTGTTCTTTGCTCTCTTTGGGGGAATGTGAGGGCAGGGAGGGGGGTCAAGGTGGAATACAGGACATGGATAGAAGAATATAAGAGTATTAGTTATAGAATACGACACAGATACTGGTATACTATTTAAAGCAATGTGGCCTGACAGTGTGATATATTCCCACGGACCAATGCGGCCATCCCAAGAGCTTTCATCAACTAAACTCCCGGCTCATGCGAGGTATGAAAGATAAAGGGAAAAGAAAAGACCAACATTATGACATAAATGTGTGCAGTTCATTCGTATATAAAAGATAACTCGACATTTTCCGCGGTGACGATGGGGGAAAATGAGATAAAGTTTCTTGTTAATAATCACAATAGTCCCTATCATGACCGAATGAAGATTTGCACACATTGCTTATCTAAAATGGCCAAAAACGGCCTTCTCAATGTAGTTTTTTATCCAAATATCCTTTAATATTCTAACAATATTCTGTATTCGGAACTTCTAATAGCTCTTTATCACTATTGATGTTAAATCAGAAAGATCCACGTGCAATAATGTTGGTGTAAATTTACGATTTCTAGTTGACTGTATCACAGGCTTGGTTGGTGTGTAATGCACGCTCTTAATGTATGTGTACATCCAAAACGAGAGGAGACACGGTGAGAATATAAAAAAAAATTGAAAAAATTCATAAGGCCTAAGATCAGTCGTTTAATGCATGTGTGTGAATTGATGAACAGAACTTAAGGTAAAAGAGTAGATATTCGTATAGCTCAGAAAAAGCTACGAAACAAGTTAAAAAACTCTTTAATAGTAAGTTGGTTACCAGATTTATCAAAATTTTACTAAAGAGTTAAATATGAGGATAGATAGATCATATGTGGCAGAAAACCTCCAACCACCTGGTTTGGATTAGAACACACATCCCCCAGTCAACTGTCACCAATATAACTCAAGAGTACAATAGTTCACCGTTTTGATAAAATTGGATTTCTTGCCTTTTTCATATCATCAAGGCCTATAAAAAACGTCCGCACATCTAACTAGGCAAAAACAATTATTGAAAATACTACGTCCCAAAACTCACAATTTTTTCGGTTTACTGTGGCTTCACCAACATCCTCCAATTCTAAAATATATATTAATAAATTAATGAATATAAAAGGATGTTTTGGAGGGGGGNGGGGGGGGGGGGGGGGTTAGTCCATGTATACATATAATTTTTTTTACATAGAGACCCCCTCCTCCTCCTAGAAAAATTAGCTTTCTAACCACTTGGCTAAAAAATTATCTCCTATTTCCTCATGAACTAGAATAGCGACGGCGTGGTTTAATTTTCACACAACACTGACTGTCTCCTCTTTCGTTTACTACGTTTAAAATAAATGGTACGGCACGATCGCACAAACTTTCTCATGTTGTGTATTAAAGCTTTGAATTTAATTTTCAAAAATGATTTTAGTGCACTACCCATAAGTATGTATTCTTCATAAAACAAACACATCATTTTGTCTCTGACCATAATCACTATTTATATATAAAATATAAAGCAAGTTGTCCAAATTGTAAAAATAAAATTTTTGCCAATTGCTGAAATTATAAAAATACAAATATTCAATAATAAATTATTTTTAAGCCATAAGTAGTGTGCCTGACCGTTGAATACAGGCAGTGATTGGCCGATATAAATATCCCTGGCTCTCTGATTGGCAGTTGGCAATGGGTCAGGCTTTTCCCCCTTTTTCCCATCCACTGGCCTTCTTTACACGGTTTGTATGTGTTCCAAGCTGGTTGGTTCCTGTAAAAACATGTTCATTACGGTCCCATTTGGTGTTTTATGTGTGCCCGTTGGTATTTTATGTGCGCCCATTTGTTTTTTATGAGTGCCCATTGGATCGTATGTCTGAAAAGGATTGGGAATGACGTGGGCGTATTTTGACTTTTGGTGTGGGAGTTTTTTAATTTTTGATGGGGGAACGTACAATCCATGGCGTCGAGCACACCTCCCACGACGTCTCATAAAATGTTGGCATCGCTAGTGCTGGGTGAATTTTACCGGACAGCCGTTTAACGTAGAGTGTGAACAATGGTTGCCTGTTGTAAGATTCTGAATCTATTTTGGTGTCGCAACCCTCCCCCTTCCCTCTTATATGTGGCAATGGGTTTTCCTGGTGATATCATCGCAAACCTGGCGTTAGTTTGGCGGCTCGACAATAATGGTCGAGATAGGAATAGATCATAGCCTTGAATAATGTTACAATGGGTATTAACTGATGACTCATACCTGGCACAAGTTTGGCGGTTTGACATGTCAAGACATGAATAGATTGTAACCTTAAAAATGTGAGCTCATTGACCTTGTTTATGCCTGGTGCCAGTTTGGCGACTCTACAGATAGAGAATCATATCTGGTTACTCTACGTGTGAGGGACAAACAGTTTTTGCGTGAATCAAACACGATATCTTTCTTATAAATAAAAATGAATGGCTAAATGTGCTGCTAACCGCAAAACTCAAGAACGGCTGGACCAATTCGGCTATTTTTTTCTCTAATAATCGATGAAGTCCGAGGAAGGTTTTTATGAAGAGAAAAATTGGAAAAATTGCACTGAAAAACGTAAAAACCACATTTTTTTTCCCATTCAAACTGTCCCTAGCTGTCAATTCTAGGGATGGTGAACTGAGGTAGATTAATAGAAGAATCGATTTTTTTCATGAAGATCGATTTGAACAATGAATCAATTAAGTGAATCGATCTCAGAAACCATAAAATCGACTTTCAATTCATTTACTTACTTTTTATTTTTATTCAAATAAAACAAAAGAGTAATAAACCATAATATAAAGAAAAAAACATTTGAAATTTAATTAGTAACTTTGAATGCATCCGTAGATTTGACACTTTCTCTTTCTACGATATACAACTTGACTTTGATAGTTTTTCAGTAGATTCTCAATTTGTGCGTGTTATATTCTTTGTTCTGTTTAATCTTGGCTTATCAATCGACACATTTACGTATTGTTTCGTTTTATTCAAAAAAACAAAAGAGTACCAAACCATAATATAAAGAAAAACAATATACAATTTGACTTTGACAGTTTTTCAGTAGATTATCAATTTGTGCATGTTATTTTCTTTGTTGTGTTTAAGCTTCGCTTCTCAATTGACACATTTACTTATTATTTCATTTTATTCAAATAAAACAAGAGTACCAAACCAAAACATAAAGAAAAAAACATTTGAAATTTATTTAGTAACTTTATAATAATGAAATTAACCTTAAAATAAATATAAACTACTTGAATACATCCGTAGATTTGACACTTTCTCTTTCTACGATATACAGTTTAAAGTTCCTCGATTTATCTTTGGTTGATTGGTTTATTTTGTGTGTGTTTCCATTTATACTCAGTCTAAGACTCATGCCGCCTATAAGACGTGGGTGGAGCAATTTGGGTAGAATAACTCTAAATGCTAGAAAACAAGCTAGTTTTCGCTCTAATCGGACTGCACAGCAACGTGAAGAGTGAAATGAAATTGAAAGGATTCGGATATCACCAACCCGTGCAGCACGTCATTCAGCTAATAATCTTGCAGGTTTGAAACGAGCTGCTTTCAGTTACGATGTTTCAATTGACTACAGTGCCTACCAATGCATTTCTATTGGATCTATGAACTCAGTTTTCCCACTTTGTAAGGCATTGAAATACAAAAATGATGCCATTGGATTGTGTTGCGCAAATGGAAAAGTGAAATTAATGCCATTGGTTCCGCCACCAGAGCCATTGTACTAATTGGTTTCAGGAACAGATTCAATACATTTCCTTACTAATATCCAAAAATATAACAACTGCTTCAAAATGACTTCATTTGGGGCAACACATTTAGTTAGGGACAACTTCATGCCAACTTTCAAGGTAATATATAACAAACAGACTTATTCCCCGTATTGCTTTGTTTATTTTATTTTATAGTTGTTGTAACATAAGTAATAAACCTGTCTTTTTAATTCACAGATACAAGGCCAAATATATCACCGAGCAGGTTCACTGTTGCCGGTGTTAGATGGTGACTACAAATTCCTGCAAATTTATTTCATGGGCAATTCAACACAATAAATTAGTCTACGTTGTGCACATAACAGTTCAGTGAAGAGGTCCATTGTAGAAGAATTACAAACTTTCTCTCATCAACACATACAGTTGATTACATTCATCAAAACTGCACTGGATCTCATGCCATATGATAATCACAAAATTAATATTGAAAACCCATGTTTCTCGCATGGCCAATAATTGTATGTCTGTTCACGTGTTGGAAAACCATCATCTTTGTTTGTTTACGTGCCAGGTAATCAAACAAAACATCTCGTGTACCATAAAGCATTACAATGAAAATTGCATTTAACACTATATTACTAAAGTATTGCAGTGTACGAAATAGAAAACTGAATATTGTAAGTTGTTGTTGTTTATGATTATGACATTAAAATATATAGAAAAGTATACTAACATTATGCAAATTTATTGTTTACTCCACGGTAATTATTTGCTAGTAAATAAATAAAGTGATCACTCTGAAATAAGTTTATATTCAAGTTGTTGTTTAAATTACACATTTGTGACTGTATAGTATCACAAACTTATCTGTTCTGGTGACCATTACTGAAAACTAATGATGTCATCACGACATGTGCACTTTACAAGCGACGCCATCACCAGAACTTGACCAGAAAAGATAAGTTTGTGGGACTGCCACAGTCCAATAGCTTTTGACAGAACGACGTCTGTCGGGTGAGCTAGTTACAAATATATATTTATTATTCATTAAAAGTTTCACAGACATACATAATATTTACTATACACCTTTATAAGAATGACACATATATTCGTTCATAAATTGTTCTACAGTGTATCTTAGATGTGTTAGTAAAATTGTTTATAATTTACAATCCAACATTTAATAGTCCAAACCGTTGACTTGACGTGTATAGTAGGTAGCATTGATAAGATCAACTTTTCTGATATGTGTTTACACCGTAGGCTTTCAGGATTGATGATATACACTTATTATGTTATGCGTGTCGCATAAATACACGACGAGTGTGTCGATCAAATCGTTTCAATATCGTACGACGGATCTCAACCAAATATTTCGACGGTCAACGGCAACGTCGATGATGTCCCAAACCTCCCAAAGACATAGCAATCTAGGTGATAGATAAGCGATCCATTTATGTTCAGCGTCTTGTTTATCGCTGATGATGACCATAAGGTCACACAAATGCGTCTCAAATAGATTTAATTATTTGTCAGACTAATCTTCTGAGGAGGCTGCATGTTGCTGAAAATTTTTGATATGATCGACTTGTAGTTGCCCATTTCTTGCCACTCTGTACGGTTAAACACCACACAATTCCCTCCGCATTTTTCTAGCTGGACATAAATGATGAAGTTGTTCTCTACACTCTTGCCAACGATGACTCTTTTGGCATTGAATTCGTCCAGCGGAAACAAAGTGATGATAATACTGATGATTGCAAATAGTTTCAACGGCTTTTATTTGGGGGTGCAAAGGTCTTAACTTACATGATGTTTGACCGCTTCAACAAATGTCGTGGTTATGGCCAGCATGCCATCGGGACGCCCCTTTTATAGGGGATGACAAGCAACACGCTGATTGGACGCAGCCTCTTAGGGGTGGCGGGACCCTAGAGTCTTGAAAAATGTGTTGAAATATCTTAACACCTTAGCGTTGTCACCTGTATAATTCGTGGGCAAGAATAGAGTTAGAAAAGTTTTCATTGAAATGTTTTTGAGGTTGTATCATGTTATGAAACGTGCTGGTAGTGTTTTTGTTTATTAATGACAGATGTGACTTTATACGGGATGAAAAACCATAACTGTCAAAATATTCTCCCACGCTGTTCTTGTCGATAAAGCTGTTACCCAATGAGTCCCAGGCTTGGTGTGTGGTTCCATGTTGATGATGAGAGTGGCAGGTCTCGCTATTATTGCGGGTATTTGATCAGCAAAGAAAGTATCCGATTGTACAGAACGAAAACATGGGTTGGTTTTCAGCTCATGTTTTAGGGTGTGCGTGTTCATCTTCAATCATCCAATCTCGAAGTCCCCAAACGATGAAGGCCGAACAGAAATTCCAACAGAATTATGTGCCATGTATATGGTGCGACATCATTTAAGTGTCTTCAAAGACGAACAACCTCTGTCGTAAAAATATACGTCAGGCCTTTGCGTGTATTTGGCTAGAAACTCTTTATGTTCTGCCCCCTTGACGTAAACGGTTTCTGCACGCGGTGTAGCACGGGGGATGAGTGAATCTAGCAGGCTGTAACATACATCACCGCCATCCCAGGGAATATCGAACAGTTTGTTGACGTTATTGTCAGCTTATTTTCTAGAAGAACCTTCATGGTATGGAACTGACATAACTGGCAGGAAACCAAGAATTAAACTAGGAGGGGTAACATTTCCACTGCACGTACACTTTTTTCTGGAGACTTTATCCTTGACACGTAGTATTTTATAAACTTTAAAAGATTTGGGAAGACGTACGTGCTTCAATTTGGGATGGTAAAACGTTCCCTCCACCTCCTCGCTGTCAGGATTGGAAAATCTGTTGACGAGTGGTTGTCGCAACACAACACTGATACCTTTGAAAAATTCTTCAATTAAATTGCTCTCATATCCCTTTTCAAACAATATTTTGTATTTGGTAATATGCACCGTGTCACCAAATTTGAGTTTTGGTATACCATTTGAGTTTGGGTGCCACTTGCCGTAATATTATCTCTGACTTGAAGCACATTGGTTGTTATAGGTCTGCAGTCTCCATCTTTATATTGGAACATTTGGCACCGTTGTTAGCATTGACGAGATCTTGGAGGAAGTCCACACGTTATTTTTGGTAAAATAGCACCACATGCGCTCTTTCAGAGTTCTATTGCATCGTTCCAAGATGCTTGCCTTCACGTCCAGATTATGGATGGTGTAGTAATACACGCCTTCTTTATTGATAAATTTCCAGATAAGATTTGACATGAGCATTGTCCCATTGTCCTACTGTAAACTTAGAGGTTTACGGCCACGTTGTTTGAAAATGTCCTGAAGGCGTCCTTAGCGACGTTCCCCGTCTTGGAGGGAATCTTCTCATTCAAGCCATCTTTATAAACACTCCGATGTCGGTGAGCGAGTGCACGGCACCATCTTTGTATTTGACGAGACTTCACATATTGTTAAGATCGGCTTGCCAGAGATTTTCAATGTTTGACACAGCGTACTTGTTGCGTGGAAATGTTTTATCACAGCTTAGTGCAGCGTATAAGCGTCCTGCACACGAAAGCATTCTCGTACTTTAGCTGAATCTTTCTTGGACGCATTTATGAGAGACATCGCCCCAGAAAACTTTGCAAGACGAGAAAGGTCAGAGTAGATGTCGGCTAAACGGTCCATTAAGCTCGGAAAAGCAGCCCCCTGTTTTCGTCCACTCTTTCCAATTTATTCTTATTAGGGCGTTGCGATGGTGTAAGTGGTTAACATACGGGCGTTGTATATCTAATGTGTGCCAAACGTTTCTAGCTTACAATAAATTATTTCGGGACGTTTATTTTTTGGAGCGCCGTGAGAAATTCTCGCCACCCCAACGGCTCACTGTGTCTTCTTGCTCTGACTAGTTGGTTGACTAAATCCACGATATTGGATCCATGGAGAGGCGTTTTGTGAATAGTTACTTCCCCGTTTGAGTCCCAAGAAACACCGCCTTGGGAAATAATATGTTCTAGTAAAAGTTCAGGTTTTTTACCTGTCTGTACGGGTACAGTATTGTGTACAGCAGGGATAGGAAGTACAGGAACTTCAAGAATGTGTGTGGCAGTTTTTTCAGACAATTGATGGTGCTGAATAAAATGCAGATAGCGCTATATCATTTGTCGTTTTAAAGTCAGTGTTAGACTTGTCACCAAGTTTTGAAGCGATAACTTTTTTTTCCATTTCCTTGTCAAACTCGGAGACCACTAGATTTTGGCCGATTCCATTTGTTTGTAGTGTTGCTCGTAATGGTGTTATTTTTCCGGTGAAACCAATATCATCCTTTTCATGTGTTCCACTATCTACGTGTTGAATAAAAACTGAGGACACTGCTGATTAATGGGGCAAGAAGTAAGGCCAGGAACGCTCCTCATTTTTGAACGAGTAGTCATCTCTTCTTCTTCTAGCACTCTCCTAGTTTGACTACCTTGAGCAACATCTGCTTATGATCACATATCTTTGTCTTCTGCACATTTCTTAATGGCACCCTACCTTTTAAAGTTTTGTAAGCACACTCGCAAACAGAGTCAATCAGTTTCTTGTCTACCATTTTCAGCAAGGAGACACGTTACTGCGGGTTCATGCGATACATCGCACGCAACAAAGGGGCTTACTTCAGCACTTTGGGACACATGGGTATGAAATTATCTTTAATTGGGAAGTGTCGATGTTTGTATAGCTTTTGTGTGGTAAGGACACGCAGCACCCTACATTTGTGCGGGTTCTATATCTGAAAAATTCGGGTGGACCTTGCTTGAAATCTAACAATATATACCCGTGGGTTTACTTGTAACATCAGCGTAAGGCTCTTGTAAAACACGTTAGTTTCAGGACATACGTACAAAGTGTTGAATCTGACCTTTATCGCTGAGATTTTTAAGAATCACGACATAGTGTGCGTTTAATGAAATGTCCTTGTGGCCCTTGCCCTGATGGAATATATTTTGTGGAAGGTACATGACGCTAGTATTTTGATGATGACATCCTTTGGTGAAAGGATAGATGGCCTCTTCGTTGGCTTCAAAGATCAGGTTGACCGGGATAATTAGCTGTGGAGAGTCATTACAGGTGTCATCCATTTCCGGAAAACCCTTACAGAATGTGACGCGGGGATTTGACACGTCTTGTTTGAATCCCGGTTGCTATAAAGCATAATACCATGTGATTTTATCAAATTTTACTTCACACATTGTGTCCTAGTGACGGATAAAGTCGGCTACAAAATGTGACTTTCCACAGCCAGAAGGGCCGCTGATGATGGCCGAAAATGGATGTTTCAACTTGTCCATAAAGTTTGAGACTGAGCTTATAACATAAATTAACTTGTATTTATAGGATAGGAGGGAGAGGTGTAGACATTAAAACATAAACATAATAGATTTATAATATTTATATACACAATCATAAAAGATGTAATATATAACTTACATCATAAAAAGAATACTATGAATATTTATTTACAAACAAGTGATAATTATAGAATATATATTACACCTTGAGGTATATTATGCATGTTTAGGTGTAGAGGAAACAATAATCAATTTCTGGAGATCGTAGTGTGAATAGTGGCCTCGGTACTAAATATCTAAGCTAATTTACAAAGTCGAATTTAAATAGTATTGTGTATATATATATATATTGTACGGAGGACTCACCTCTCGGATCTGACCCATGGTGTAGTACACGAAACCTCTTCTCTTGCTGCGGTAGTGAAGAGTCAACCCGTGCCTCGTCTCGTTCTCGCAGATGAAGGATGGAGCGCGCATGCGTGGATAGGAGAACTTGAGGTACTCGTGCAGGTTGTCCAGACCTCAACAACCAACAAACACACGTGTTGCAATGAGCGTTAGTTGACCAAACAGGACTACCTCACACCCAGTAATCGTTTTAAGAGAAGTAATCAAAACAAAAATTATCAGAAAATCCTATATGCTTTTACTGCACCACGTTAAAATTAATTCAACCATACTTTATATGCAATCAGGAACTTACTACCCGCTTCGGTGGTCACATGGTCTAAGGTGCTACTCTCGCAGGATACTAGATTGCCAATAACTGGGAGATCAAGGTTCAAATATAGGTAGGGTGTACTAAAGGAGGTTTTTCTAAAATGGGTTTCTACTCTCCCTCCAAGAAAATGTTGGGACACTTCCTATAAATATAACGAGTTGTAAGATGTGATGCTAAAATAAACTTTATTTAGAAATTGATTGATTGACGAGTGCTTGATTCGAAGGCTGGCTTGATGCGTTTCTCGTCCATCCAGAGCTAGACATGCACTTATTTGGTTAGTGCTGCTTGCACCATCTGGAGGATGTTCGGAAAAAGCGGTGGTTTCCCGTTACCTCCCACACTGAAATTTTACGATTGAGCAAGAAATAACCTACACATTTTGCCGAAAAGTAGCTTACACATACCTTTAAGGTATTTTGTTACATGCCACAAATAGACCGGTGATTGTAATCTGTGTTGTTAAAGGGAGAGCCCATTAAACCTCAGTAGTTTCAGCTGGTAGAAAATTTAATATTTTAACCCTTTGCTTTAAATTTGACTTTTTATTTTTCAGGTATATTTCAAGTGTGGTTTATTTAGGTACAAAGATCCACTGCCCTTACAGATACACCTGTAATAAATCACGGTCACATTATAAGCCTCTACAATAACAAAGAGAGAACCTACTCATTGTTGCCGAGTTGCAGCTCCCTCTCCTATTTATACGTGACTCGATACCAACACACTTTGGACTGTCAGGTTAGGTTAGGTTAGGTTAGGTTATACAACCCAAATTGTTGCTTAGAGTAGTATTATTTACTATTCAGCTCACTTATAAGTTGCCTAATAATAGGCCGAGTTTATATTTTTCTCATCAGACTGAGATTACATTATTAATTTCGACTGTATTTTGATAGGAGTTTAAAAGTCTATGATTGGCCGAGTTTACATCTGCCCCAATTGACCAACAGCTTTACTTCCCCTCAAAAGTTATGCTACGGATATTCATAGTTCAGGAACAATCCGTCAATCTTGGCTGGGTTTGAACCCACGAACATTGGATCCTGAGGCGAGCGCTTTACTCCAACATCACCGATGTATACTTCCTGTATATGTGAGGTATTAGAAACAAATATCATCCATCAGTCCTCTCTTAAGAAACTAACTTAACACTCACTTTAAATATAAAACATTTAAACTAGTAAACACCAGCACTGGTGGTCACGTGACCTCAAGTCTGGTTCACTGGTGATAAGGAGATTGGGATTAAAATCCAACTCAGGTGCTCGGGGATTATTCAAGGAACAAACAAATAAGGGATGGATACTATTTTTGAATCCTTAGTATTAAAAAACTACTAGCTAAGGAGTATTTATTTTTTGGCCCCACCAGACATATTTTAACCTTCTATTTTAAAACATGGTGATTTTTATTTTGGACATGTAGCTACGGTTAACATTGTAAATTCTTATATTTTACTGAAAGCACAAGTCTATTTAGATTTATTTATAATATAGCTTATTACTAAGAATAAGTTTTTTTCTAGCACTGCGTATTACTACCTGCTAGGGCTGTATATACTATTAACTCTAATGTGCTAATGAAGGTTGAATTTAAATCAAGCGTACCTACCTTTGCGTGGAGGGAGAGTGGAAAACTATTTAGGAGAATCGCCCTTAGTAAATCCTACCAGAATTCAAACCATTATCTCATCATCCCTGCCTGACAATCCAGACTAACATGAGAGTGACGTGTTTGAACGTACAACCATCGCTGTGGGATTGCAGTCACTTAATATATATTACTATAAAACTCTATTTGTGCACCGCGTTAGCTCGTGATTTAAATCCCCCAGCCCATCCAGAAGGTAGGATACAGGTCCAGTTCTCTCACCATTGAGGAAGTCCCTCATGTGTCTGCCAAGTACTGAGAGGACTCGGTCGTACCCATACTGACCGACGAAGCCCACAAAGTACACTCCCATCTGGTCGAAGAACTCGTGTTCCGTCACTCCCAGCGTCTGCACACACAAATACAAGAGTCCACCACTTATTTGCCGCTTCACAAAAATCGTACATTTTAGTCGCTTATGTGTTTTACAAATTGTCTCAATTCCTATTTTACCACTATCCTTCCTTTATCATCTGTAACTAGAAATCTGGTTCTCACTTGTGTAAAGTGTATGTTTACAAAACAATACAAGCCTCCACTGGAAGTCAGTGACAAGTAATGAATCAAACATGAATCCTTACTGAAAGTGTATTGATGTCTCAAAACTTGACGAGTAAAAACTGTTAAAGAGTAATAAAATACGTGTGTAAAATATTAGGTTTGTATTATTTTATTTGTATCCATATAACTATAATGATAGCTAGTTTTTAAGCCTGTTTACAACAAGTTACCCAACCTATCAAAATCTAGCCTTCATTTGCTTGATGTACGGGCGATAAGAAATTAGAAGAGCCGAAAAGGAAGATTTTTGGGAATTGGCAAATAAAGAAGACATGATCCAAACACAAAAAATTTAATATATAATTGTATCTGTTCATACGCTTCAAAAGTGTCAGGCTGAAGGAGCGCACCTGGTGTTAACGCCACAACTAAGAGTGGGCTGCCAACTGTGGAGGGTTGAGACAGCCACGCCTGTGAAAGGCACTGTTACTAGTAGAGACCAACAGGTAAGATGGTGGGCAAGATCGTTCTATTTTATTGAAGTGTTTCATGGTGTTTTGTTTGCTAGTTTGCACTCTGTATAGAAAAATAAAACCGTCTACAAATGTTTAGTTATTGTTGCAATCAAGGTAACGATTCTGAAAGTCCAGTTAAGTACGTAGGTTCAACATTTTTGGTCCGCCGTTACCGGATAGGTACGTCTCGTTAAGTAAATAGAAGTTTGCACTGTAAGTTATCGTAGTCATTGTGGCATAAAGGCGGCGAATTGTTTCAATTTTCTCTCTAGCCTGCTAACTTTGTTGTTCGTTTAGTTAATAATCGTCGTTGGGAGATTTTTGTTGTTTGTAAATCCAGATAGGCCAATGATTAGTGAAAAGTTTCTGGATCATTCAGGGTTATCTAGATCCAGGTACCACTCGCATCAAGTTGAGTATTTATTTAGTTCATTCCTCGCTTAATTACGGTTTCAGCTCTTAAAAGTTAAAGTAATAAAATTTAATTTTGTTTAACATTGTGTGCTCATCTGGATTTGTTGAATTTAGGCTACACTTTTTTGGTTTGAATGTATATAATGGTGGTCACTAGCTACTAATATGTTATAAGAACATAGTAATTAAAATTATTTTACTTAGATACCTCGTGAGCTTAAATTCGTTAAACATGATTTTGTTCTGAGATAATTTATATTATGTTAATTATGTCTTAACTTTGTCCCATTTCACTAGGTATTCATTTAGTAATAATGTTTGGTTTTCGCTAGTTACATTTTAGGTGGGAATTGTACATTGATAAAATTAATTGATTTTGTAACTGCAAATGGGTGTGGTAAACATCTTTCTAGTGGGAATTTAGTCTTACAAGCTCACACTCCTCCATTTTTTGGAGTGTTGGAAGCTACTTACGGTTAGTGGACCATTAACTACTTTGATGTTTAATTGTTGTTGGCAAATTAGAACTGCCCTATTTTCCTTTATTATTATCACCTACTTGTTAGCGTATGCTTGTCAGTTTATCTAAATAATCTGAGGAAGTTAAATCAAATATGGGCATCTTTGAGGAATATACCTTTCAATGTGAAGCTTTAATGGCTAAGATTATCAGAGCCGATGAAGTGGCTAAACGAGTGGAATCAAACCTTAGTAATAATAAGGATAAATGTTTATTGCAGGCGATGAATGCTCACATTGAACAGATGCAAAACGAGTTTAACGAAACTATAAACAAATTGGTAGCACTGGCCACTAAGCAAACACCAAAAGTTCAAAGATACTATTAAGCTGAAATAAAAAAAAATATGCTTCTTTTTATAATGTAAAGCTATTTGTGCTGTAGCATTACCACCAGGAGTAAGTCAGGCCACCTCATCAAACCAGCCTGGAACAAGGTCACCTCTCGGTGGCTCACCTCCTGTAGGAATTACCTTGCATACGCTGGCTATAAAGCAATTTAGTGGCTAATTGAAGGAATGGCAACACTTTTCTGATTTATTTGAGGCAACTATTCATTCAAACAATCAGTTATCCAACATTCAGAAATATATGCATCGGAGTGCAACTTTAGCAAGAGAAGATTTGTCAATTGTCTTAGCGGTACCACTGTCGGCATCTGCGTATCCACAGGCTTGGAAGTTATTAAAATACCACTACCACGATCCCTAGCGTTTATCTTACTCGTATCTACAAGCCATATTAGATTTACCATAGATAAATAAAGAAGCTGGCTCTATCCGCTCAGTTGTCACCCTATATCTGGCTGCCTTTCTTCCACTAGGTCATGTTGTGGAAAATTGGGCAGTCCCCATGTTGTTCATCCTACGAGGAAAGTTAACCTCGGAGCTTAAGGAAGGTTGGCAGCGAGAACTAAAGGAAGGGGTCCTGCCATCTTTGAGCTATCATTAAGGATTTTCTAGTAAATGAGGCAGAGTTGCTCGAGGCAGCCCAATTGGGGAATCGGTTAAACACGTCACCAAACCACGAAAGCCTGTGTGTCCAAAGAGTTCGTCAGAATTTGTGGTAGGTACAAAAAATGTGTCCCCTGGATAACCATGAAATCTCCCAATGCACGAAATTTGAAGAAATGAAGCCATCTATACGGTTTAGACATGCAAAAGATAGGGGGTTATGTATACTGTGTTTGGAAAGAAGGCATTCTTCGAAGGAGTGTTCGACCAAATTCCTATGCTCCCAATATAATGGCCACCACCATAAGTTTCTACACCTTGAGGGTGAGTCTGCCAGTTCAGACGATGGGTTGCAACGGTCTATAAAGAAAAATAGTGGAAGTGTCTGTGATAGAGCGGAAGGTCAATATTCAACCTAAAATTTGGTGGCATCGGTAGAGTCCCCTTTTCCTGTGGCGCCGACAGGGCCATGGGTAGTCCTTATGACCATTACAACATATATTATGAGCAGTCGTGGTAGATATGAACCGATGAGGATTCTTTTGGATTGTGCGAGCCAAGAGACCCTCATAACATCCTCCTGTGTACAGCAGCTTGGACCTAGGCTGAGTAAGGCGAATTCAGAGAAATAGTTTGGCTTGGGAAACACGCCTTTAGGCACAGCAAGGGCGTTGGCTCATTGTGAATTTCAGCCTACAAAGTCATTATCTTTAGAGGTGGAGGCGCTGATAGTGAGCTCAATTGCCCACTTTCAACAAATGTCAAACCAACTCTCATCATGGCGTCACTTTTCTGGCTTAATACTTGCAGATGAGTGGGACGGGGCAAGACCGATTGATATACTACTAGGCGCTGAGTGGTCCCCTCTGATTGTAACGGGATGGAAGGTAAATTGGCCTCCCAAAACGCCGTATGCTATTGAAACCATCTGCGGCTACTGCATACTAGGGAAGTCACGGGGGATGGCAAGTGAATCGAACACCTTTTTTACTGTGACAATACCTAATCTTGAATATTTGCTTCGCTAGTTTTGGTCAGTAGAAGAGCCGCCACAGCTGACTAAACTGTCTCCCGCTGATAAGGAATGCGAGGAGCATTATTGCTCTACGGTGAAGAGATGCCATTCAGGGCGATATGAAGTTTAACCACCGTTCCTAAGTGATCGGAAGGATCTGGGAGACACCTGACAAGCAGCTCTGAGGTGATTTTTGTTGCTTGAAAGGCGCCTAGAGAAAGTACCAGCCTTAAAACAGCAATATGTGGCGTTTATGAGTGATTACCTGAAACAGAAGCAAATGCTACCAGCTTGAGCTCTACCAGGAGAAGAACACCACTACATTCCTCACCACCGCACACTTCGGCAAGGTGAGGAGGAAATTATAACCAAATTCTGTGTGGTCTTCGATGCATCAATGAAATTAAAAACAGGTGTCACCTTAAATCAAGTTTTACACAGTGGTCCTTCTTTGCAAGAGGAAATTGTGAATATATTGCTAAAAGTTCGTGTACATGGAAGGGTGATTATCACTTATATCAGGTACCGCAACATAATTGTCAGCAAGAAGCACCACCGATACCAGAGAATATTTTAGAGAGAGGATCCAGAGGACACCTCAATATGAACTATACATGGCCACTGTGACATATGGGAAGTCAGATACTCCCTTTTTGACGTTGCGTACCCTCCATTAGCTTTTGGAGCATGAAAGTGTGACAATTCCAGCTGCTTCTGCTGCATTGTAAACAGCAACCACATGGATGATGTGGTGACGTCAGTCAAGTCCCTAGCAACGGCTGATATGGTGACGTTGGTCAAGTTCAGGGGCCATCACTGCGGAGGAATTAGCAGCCACCATGCTTTGTCTTGTCAAACTGGTAAAGCGTCAGGAGTTTTTCGAGGAAGTAGCTCAATTGGAGGCAAGAAGTCATTCCGTAAAGAAATTGGCAGGTTGAATCCTTTTGTGGACGACGAGGATTTCTTACGTGTGGGTGGATGGTTTTTCAATGCCAAGCTATCCTTTGCACAAAAGCACCCCTCTTGATGCCTCGCAATCACCACCTTACAAATTTAATTAATGATGAGTCCGCCAGAAAAACCAACACCCCGGCACATAGAACCTTCATTACATGCTCAGGAAACAGTTTTGGTTCATGGTGGGCAGAGATGCCGTTCGTAGCCAGGTAGGCCAATGCATCCCATGCTTTAAGGCACGCCCACTATCCAAAGCTCCATTGATGGGAGAGCTCCCAACGGCAATATTGGAGGAAGTGAAAACATTCCACACAACTGGGATCGTTTGCGGGGGTCCATATACGATTACGTTGGGCCGCATTTGAAAGGATAAGACAACAAAGGCATAAATCTGCCTCTTTATGTGTATGTCCACTCGTGCAGTTGACTTGGAATTGGCGTCCGATTTTACTACCCGTGCATTCTTGGCTGCTTTTTGCCGGTTTCTGGCTTGTCATGGATCAGTGCATGAAATGTTTAGTGACCGGGGAACCAATTTTGTTGGTTCTAAAAGGGTTCTAGGAGAATGGAAAGAACTAACCGCCCGTGCAGACCACTATGCTACGTTAGGACGAGAGATGTCTCAGAGTGGCATATCATGGCACTTGATCCCACCAGCCAGCCCACATGGGAGTGATTTGGGAGGCTGTTTTAAGATCAACAAAGAAGCTCTTGTCAGCTTCTATCAGAGAGCAAATCCTCATTTTTGAGGATTTCACAACGGTGCTGGCACATATTGAGGCCACCCTCAATTCTAGACCTCTCACTCCAATGAGCTTTAACACCAGAACACTTTCTAATGATGGAAGCCCCGTTTGCCTTCCAAGAGCCTTAGTTGCCGGAAAAAATTCTGAACTTACGTGACCGGTGGAAACAAGTGCAGCAGAATATGACAAAATTTTGGTGCAGATGGCGAAATGAATATCTTGGTGGCCTTCAACAGCGCCCAAAGTGGCTAATCTAGCCGTTGGAGATCTCATCATCATAAAAGACGATAATGTGCCTCCCTTACAACGGAGGACTGGGCGAAATTTGTCCGTACACCCGGACGAGATGTTGTGGTTCGAGTTGCTACCGTGGTTACCAAAACTGGTACTGTAAAACCGCCAGTGGTAGAACTGTGCCCACTACCCTTAAAGATATAAAGCTTGAATATGGTGTCGCTGGCAGATGTGCGGATAGGTAGGGTTCTTTCCGTGGGCACCCTTCCTCGCGTAGTCTCCCTTACACCCCCAGGTGGAGGGAAGATCGTTTCATTCCTGGGCTTTCCCTAGATCCGCATTTTCCTTTACTTTAGATTTTAGCACTGGCGTACACCTATTCGACAAATTTGTATATATTGTTTACTATTAGACTAGTAAGTGTTGTTGCTAGCGTACTAGAGGATTTAGCTTTGGTTTTTATTTGCTTATTACTTTCTTTAACAGTGAATTTTCTTTAGTTTAAAGTCGAATACCTTTTCCTGGAAGAATATATATTTTGGTCCCATGAAAGTTTCGATTTGATACGATTTACTTTACTTTATTGAAATTTCGGTCCTTTTCGTTCAAGTTGAAAATGCCACAATGACTTTTACATATACCATGCTTAGTTGACCGACTCGCATGGGATAGTGTTGAAACGTCAACGTGTTTCAAGGTGGGCAGTAATGTTCATACGCTTCAAAAGTGTCAGGCTGAAGGAGCACACCTGGTGTTGAATGCCACAACTAAGAGTGGGCCGCCAACTGTGGCGGGTTGAGACGGCCACGCCTGTGAAAGGAACTGTGCCTAGTAAAGACCAAAAGGTAAGATGGTGGGCGAGATCATTCTATTGCAGTGTTTCGTGGTGTTTTGTTTGCTATTTAGCAGCCTTTTAATAGAATATGATACAATCCACAAAATTTCGTTAAAAATGCAGTCATGGTAACGATGCTGAAAGTCCAGTTAGGTCCATGGTTTCAACAGTATCCATACCCAGCTCGTGTAGAGTTGGGTAGTTGGTGTCAAACAGCTCGTTTGGAGTTGAGCAGTTAGTGTCAAACAGCTCGTATGGAGTTGGGTAGTTGGTGTCAAACAGCTCATGTGGAGTTGAGCAGTTGTCTCAAACAGCTCATTTGGAGTTGAGCAGTTGGTGTCAAACAGCTCGTATGGGGTTGGGTAGTTGGTGTCAAACAGCTCATGTGGAGTTGAGCAGTTGGTGTCAAAAAGCTCGTATGGAGTTGGGTAGTTGGTGTAAAACAGCTCATGTGGAGTTGAGCAGTTGGTGTCAAACAGCTCGTATGGAGTTGGGTAGTTGGTGTCAAACAGCTCATGTGGAGTTGAGCTGTTGGCGTCAAACAGCTCGTGTGTAGTTGGGTAGTTGGTGTCAAACCGCTCGTGTGGAGTTGGGCAGTTGGTGTCAAACAGCTCGTGTGGAGTTGGGAAGTTGGTATCAAACAGATCATGGAGAGTTGAGCAGTTGGTGTCAAACAGCTCATTTGGAGTTGGGAAGTTGGTGTCAAACAGCTCATTTGGAGCTGGGAAGTTGGTGTTAAACAGCTCGTGTGGAGTTGGGAAATTGGTGTCAAACAGCTCGTGTGGAGTTGAGTAGTTGGTGTCAAACAGCTCGTGTGGAGTTGGGAAGTTAGTGTCAAACAGCTCATGTGGAGTTGAGCAGTTGGTGTCAAACAGATCGTGGATCGTCCGTTTGATAACACTCTACTAATAAACTGTTCCCTCCTCCTAGCAATCCATTTAAACAGCCACATAAGTAATAATGTAGTGAGTGGGTGTTTTTTTTATTTATTCAGTGTTTACAGGCCCGGTATCTTACAATCTTTAAATCCGGGCCGTTTTTTCCACAACTTTTACTTAATTTACACAATTTTAATATGAATTTCCTTTTTAAGTGAGTGGGTGTGTGAAAATTGGCTTCACAGAGACAAATATGAAACTGAATGGAAGGGAAAAATGTACCAGTTTCGTCTATAAAAAAGCCATAAACCGCCACTGGACTGACAAGTTTTTTAGCTGAATGAAAACTTATTTGATATTTTTTTTATCAGAATGATCATTTAAAAAGCATGGGAGTGTGATAAGAACATTATGGGACAATGGTAGATCTGGAGAGGGCGTTTGACTTTGTTCCTAGGAAAAACGGTGGCTATGTCTGGAGATGGAATATAATGTGACAGGAAAGTTGAAGAAAGCTATAAACCGTGAGCATGTAATGTTCAAACTGGTTATAGAAATGATAGCTGGTTTTAGGTGGTTTTAGGAGTGAAACAAGGAAGTGTTTTGTCTCCATTGATCTTTATAGCGTACATGGACTCTATAATAAGGGAGTTTAAAGCAAGGGTAAGTGTTTGAGAGCCAGGACAGATAATGCTGTATGCAGATGATATTTTATGCTTGGATTTCAACAAATAGGGCATGGAGATAGTATTATGTGAGTGAGACTCATGTTTTGAAGAGGCTGAAATCAGGATGAACATAGTGAAGACAGAGATAATGGAGGTAGGTAGGAGGGAGATAGAGATTAATATTCGAATTAATGGAATGAAAGTCAGGCAAATATATATTGTGCATGGTGTCAGCAATGGGAGGAAATGTGGATGATATATATGTAAAATTGATGAAATTGGGCAAAAATGTAGGGTCACTATGCCCTTTGTTAAAAGATTAATATGTTCCTAAAAAGACAAAGGAAGTATTCATGAATACAATTTGTATAACCACTTTAATTCATGGAACAGAATGCTCGAATTTGACAATAAAGGACAGAATACAAGCGGCAGAGATGAAACCTCAACGAGTCATTGAGGAAAGCACGAGGAAAGATAAAGTTAGAAATTAAATAATCCGACCATAAGTAGGAATGATACCCGTATTGAAGAAGATAGAGGCTACTCAACTGAGATGGTTAGGACATATTGAGAGGATGGAAGTGTTTGAGATGGGTGCCCGGAGGGAAGATATCAAGAGGAAGACTGATAATGAAGTGGAGATATGGCGTGTAAGAAGTCCTCAAGAGGGAAAGGATGGCAAAAATTCTGCGGGAGAAGAAGGAGCAATGACTGAAAGACTGAACTTGAGTATAATGTTGGTCCCACTAACAGGTGCAGACCTAACAGAGAGATAGAGAAGGAAAATAAAATTGTATCAGCATAAGCCTCCTCTCAAATGTTATTTCTATATAATTAAGTAATAAGTAGTTTATTTCATGTAGCTTCTTTGGATATTATCCTTTGTACGTAAAAAAAAAAAGCCATGGAAAAAAACGTGCCAAAAAGTAAGTGTAAAACGAAGTTAGACAACTTTAAAATTAGTTTATATTACTTATTATTATTATTATTATTACACACAATGTGCCATTAACGTGATAAACTCTATAGTTAAAATAACTTACAGCCAATGAAATAAAACAAAAAATACAGGGATTACATGGTCATTCCTGGTAAGGGCCAAAAATAAAAATGATTAAAATAAATTAAAGATTAAATTATTAATTATGAAAAAGAAACCCTCCAACAGAAGAACATTTAAGCTTTCACCTCCAGTCCCTCACACTGGTGACAGGGTCAAGTGACAACATTTTAATAATTTGTGTCATCATTGGCACCATATAATAGCCATTCTAATGGTTTGTAAACACATGGCTAACACTACAATACAAAGTGACGCAAAGCTAGCTGAACTAAATATATTATCTTTTGTTATTCCATTAGTCAAGATGTAAACTCACCCATTTTGAGGGTAGAAACATTACGACAACTCCAACAATACCAAAAAATCTTATTGCTATTTTCTCTAGACTATTTAATTTGTATTTTTATCAATATGTTCAAAATATATATTTATTTATGATTGGAATCAATAAAAGTATGTATTGGTTTACCTTGTGTACGATGTTACTGAATGTTGTAATAATAGACTAATGATTTAACTCGGATGTGTTCGCAAAATGGACACATTAAAAATCTATTAATAATAAATCATAAAAAAATATATATATAAATAAATAAAATTAAACTTTGTGACCGTCTTTCTAACAACAATCGGTGTGTCGAAAACCTGGCAGCGCGAATAACTCGAAACTAAACACACCCTACTATGAAAACTATTGCTATTAGAGGCCTGAGTCTTATCTCAAAATAAACTTAAGTTCATGATGATCATTTCGTACACTTAAGGTACCCATCTATGTCAATTAGGAAAAAACTTTTTCATAGAGTGAAAATATGTCTGCAATCAAGATTGTATTATAGTTTTTTTAGGATAACTTTTTTTATCCGAACGAACCAGCTAGAATACGGGAATGTTAATAACATTATAATGGCTTATAAGGCCTTTGTAAATAATTCTGAAAAATTTACGCTGATAGTCACAATAGTTTCGGAGAAACTGTGAGTTAAGTTTTGGGGTGTTCTAATATTTGATCGCGGAAGCCATTATGTATTATACTCAACTCGGTGCACCCGAGGAAACTATCATGAAAGGAGATGAAGAGTAAGTTAAAGATCCGTTCCCCCTTCATTCCCTTCGTTCAATAATCATACGCGTGATAATGATGGAAAAGAAAGCGACATGAACACCTCTCGTCGATTTCCTTTACTCAACTGATAGGCCTGCTCCCCCGCGTGGGCTTATATCAGGTTGAAAAACTGTACTGTGAAGGAGTATAAACCCACATCTAGCATATTTCCAAAAACTAAGCAATTCGTGCGAGTTATCATTTTTTACAATGGTCCATTCCCCTTAAGATACTGGCCGACGATTGTTGCCCTGTGTGAATGACACCATATAAACACGTGATCAACCAAGCAAGTGCCAGGTGGGTGATAGTTGTCCTGACAAATCGCCAATAGAGGGCAGCTTATAAGTGACTATTGACGGGGTGGGCAACTGTTGCTTCATGTAGAACCTCCAATCTACTTCTATGTTATTCAACAGAGTGATAGTTGCGACACTATTTCCAAATTGATAGTTAAGAAACTTATGGTTGGGTACAGTAGTTGGTGACCTACTTTGTTTTCCGATCAAATTTTAGATATCAAAGGTCTCACGATCACCTATAGACCCATAGTTTCTCCAATAAACTTTAGCTTCTTTTTTTTATGTCCATACATCTTGTATTTATTGCTCTGTACGAATAGTTATGCCCCCAACTTTCTAGAAAGGAGTGTGAAATAGGTAAAATGTATATTTTCATACTAAACTATATAATTGTTTAATAACATCACCAATCAAGGTTATTTTGGCCACAGTAAAGTATTATTTGAAAGTACTTTATATATTTGAGAGATTGGAAGACCCAGAGATGGACCTTAAATTGACGATGTAGTTTTCTTACGTGAGCGACTGAAAATCGCCGCAAGATCGACCGTTTGGCGACCCCTGATTTAAAGGATACAAATTGGGTCATTCATGAAGATATGCCACGCGTCACCAATGACCAGTCTGAGAAAGTAGTCCACAACTCCGAGACTGTCCACTCCCACCCTGGCCATTGGTATACGGACCCTGAAACAAACTGCAGGTCGCCAACCCATGTCCAACTCCTCACCCCCCTTGTCCTTACCCTGGTGTTCTTGGAGGACGAAGAGAATCCTGGCTGTTTTCTGGTAACTGTTTCAGTCACTAGTCAATATATATAGTATAATTTTAATTAGATATTTAAATATGTTTTAATATATTTATGTAATGAAATTAATATTTAAAATATAAATAATTTATAACACATAATTAAATTTAAAATAAGCTTTTATACTAAATAAATTGAGATGAGCCTATATTTTGTCTCCAGCCTCCAGTCTACAGTCACAATTCACCAGTCACTAATATCAAATCACCAGTCTCGCCATTGTTTAGAGTGTCATAAGTCACCAGTCTCACCAGTGTCTCAAGTGTCATAAGTCACCAGTCACATCAGTATCACCAGTCTCACCAGTGTCTCAAGTGTCATAAGTCACCATTCACAAGTCGCCAGGGTTGATACACTGCGAACGTTTCGAAATTATCGGACCTTTTCAGGTGTTACAGAACCAAAAATATGTATTTTTTCAGTATTACACAAGCGAATTTAAGAGTAAAATGTATCGTTATTTTTCACATATTTCTATTAAACTCTTGACATTATTAAGTCAGTTATCTTAGCAAAATCGTATGATTTGGACTTGCTTAAGCTTTTCTAGTTCGTATTTAGAAAGAAAATATATATATATATCAGGAATGTTCAGTTATTTGTGTATATATATATATATATATGTATATATATATATATATATATATATATATATATATATATATATATATATATATATATATATATATATTATATATATATATGTATATATATATATATATACATATATATACATATATATGTATATATACATATATATACATATATATGTATATATATGTAAATATACATATATGTATATATATGTAAATATACATATATGTATATATATGTAAATATACATATATGTACATATATGTAAATATACATATATGTACATATATGTAAATATACATATATGTACATATATGTAAATATACATATATATACATATATGTAAATATACATATATGTATATATATACATATATACGTATATATATACATATACGTATATACATGTATATATATACACATATATATACGTATATATATACATATACGTATATATATACATATATATGTATATATATACATATAGATACACAAATAACTGAACATTCCTGATAATTCTTAATATTCTCTTGATTTTTCTTTAAGAAACCAAATTCACGGATTCTTAAAGATCTTCTCTGTTTTCCAGATTCATATAAGCCCTGTCATCAAAATCAAAACGTGTTTCAAACTCATACAACACTGTACCTTTACAAACAATTCCCCGTGTTTGGAAAATAGAAATATTGGCCAGTGTTTGGAAGTGAATGCCATACTTTGGGGTACCGGTACCACCTGTTCATATTCAAATTTCATTCGAGTCCATGATGACAATTGTTTATTATACTTGTTCCTGAAGGAAGAGCAGGAAGCCAAACACACTTCTTACTAAAATAAACTATTTTGTAATAACAATTACTGTTCCTCCGTCATGGAAAACATTTATAGAACACATTGATTGGTGTTAGATAGTTATCGGCAATCGGTAGAACTGGAAATCCATTGCAACGTATGATAAAGAAACAAAAATATGTCAGCAGTTCAGTTTTAGTATAATCTATCAAATATTATTAAAAACCCTTGTTTATTAATGGATCACATTATATTCATTCGCATCCGTTTGTCATAAGCGCACCCATAAGAAGCGCTGTTTGTTTTATGCTTCAACGGAAATGACGTAACTTTAACCTATAGAAACTAAGCAGGATCAACACATAGATTAACATAATAGTCCAAAGTGCTGTATCGTTAAGTGTTGCCAGGGTAATCTAGGTTAGTTTAAGCTATACTTGTGACTAATTAGTCTCAACACTCATGAGAACGCTCATTGGTCAGATATCAAAGAACATACATCCCCAAGTGAGATATATAGTGCAGATCCTATGTATGATCGGTCAAATGCGGACCAGGTGAGAGTAAACAAAACACAGGTACAGTTATAACAAGCTCTGCTTACCTTGGACACACTCCATGACACGAAACGACACTATAGCCAACACACATTTGTCCTAGATTGGCCGAAACCATTGTTATTTGTCAATTTGAAATAATTTAGTGGGAATGAAACAGAGAGAACACTCTATGGGCTAGATTCAGAGTCAGACTTAGTACGTCTCAGTGCGGCGCTATACTGAACACCGGATAACACCTTCCTAGACCAGAATGTATTGGGTCAGTGTCGTATGCGAAACTTGCCCGTTCCATTCGAGTCTAGGTAGGTTGAGGTGTACTAAGTCTGACTATGAATCTGGCCCTATATAATTAGCTCAATGAGTGTTGGTTACACAGAACACATTCTATAACAAGTAACTCTGTGAGTGTTAGTTATATTAGGTCCAAGATTTATATGGAATGTTATCATTTTCTTCTTACTTTACAGACAATGCTCAAATATATAAAATGCGTTAAGGATTGTTTATAAAATGTATATTTTATAGATCTTTTTTGGTTATTTTCTTGTAACTATTTTATTTTTATGTCATTATTTCTTCGTTTTGGTCCTTTAAGAGCAATTTTTAAGTTTTTGTAAGAATTTTAGAGTCATTTTAAGACAGTCAAGTTGAATATGTAGGCTATATTTTTTAATACTATCAATATTTTATAAATGCACACATTTTGTTAACACAAAGTTTTCAAACTCTGAAGATGTTATATGAATATATGTAACTGACCTTGCTTCATCTCTGCTTGTCTTGTTGTAAAATACGCATTCCAGGTGAGATACTGTAAATAACCTAGAGAAGGTGGAGTTGGGAAGGGTATTTGTAAATCAATGTTATATTTAGCTGAATGAAAGCGTTTGGTTATTAAAGGTCTTTCATTGCATTTTACACTTGTATTAATATATTAACTAAGTGAAAAAAATAGTACCATTTATGCAGTAAAGACGTTTGGGGTGTCATTTTACTAAGATCGTTTGCCTATATTATGAATATTGACACCCATAAATCGAAATTGGCATCTTTCTTATCTTTTTGATTATAAAACTTTGAAAAAATTTGCATATTTTTAAATTTGTCCTTTATTTAGAACAAAATAATAATAATAACAATAATAATAATAAAGATAATAAGTTCTTACAAAATTTGTTTAGTTGAAAATTCTCTAAAAAAAAATGTTTAGCTAATTTTTATGGTTGAACCAATGATTAAAGCCTTGACAAGTGCCAAGACTGAATAATATTATGCTATTTTGGATTTTAAATGCATAACGCAAATTCCAAATACTACTTAAATTTACCGAGCTAAATTTAAATATAACTTTATATTTTTATGTAATTGCTATCCATAAAACAACATCTGTTTAGTTTCTATGACATCACAATGTATATCATCGGTCTTCTGTTTTACAACTAACACAAACAAGTATGGTAAATTCTTACTTTGATAGGGTTTGTATATTTACTGTACATACTCGTAGCTTAGCAAAGGCCTATGGTTATATGGTGACTATTGAAGACAGTTTTACCACTTGTTATATGGTGACTATTGAAGACAGTTTTACCACTTGTTATATGGTGACTATTGAAGACAGTTTTACCACTTGTTTAGAATGCAATTACATATAATTATAAGGTTACATATAAAATTCAGTTTGGTATATATTAGACATAAGGACCCTGCGTGATGCATTTTAAACCTGGAATAGTGGATTATTATTAAGGTTTGGCCCTTGCTAGGGTTTTAACTGTTGGTTAAACCTTTAAAATTAACAAAGCCCTTTTTGTAGAGAATTTTTGGTTGAACAGATGTACGAACATTTTTTTTTATTAATATATGCTTAGTAAGGTAAAAAAAAAAGCTGAAAAAGTGCGGGTTTTTTCAAAGTTTGTTTTAACAAAAAATATAAGTAAACTACCAATTTTGATTTCCAGGTGTTCATTTTCGTAATCTAGATAAATCTGAATGGAATGATAACTTACACGTCTTCACCGCACTAATGGTAATAGTTACATTAACATTGGAGTCTAGCTGATAGGATGTACAGTGAGTGTTTGATTTAATCACGTGCATTTATTACAAATCTTTGTCCAAAAATATTTAAGTCCTTTTTGGAAAATTTGAAGTATTTATAAAATACTATTTAGGTAACCTTTTGATCAATTTTAGCTCATCAAAGTACGGGCCCTAATTATAAAGATCCTTTTATATACCAAGTAGTTTAGTGAGTTGGATATAAAGAACACAATACAGATTGTTAAAAAAAAGGGCGTCAGAACTTTATGGGCCAGGCGACTGGGAAAAAGAAATTTTCTAAATCGGAAAAATTCCAGAAAGCTGGACAATGTTTTGATTGCTTTATTTTGGTGGAATAATTAGAATAACTTACTGGATTGTCCCCCTCGTTCGAAGTCTGCGTTTGCCACAACAATTAAAATAACATACTAAAATCGGATTTTCTTTCAATACGGCCTTTTAAGTTAATTTTATAGTAAAATTAGTTATGACCATAACTAAACAAAAGCAAATTTTATATAAAAATGTTCCTAAACATATTTATCGTGCAATGGACAGGTCCTTCGTGCAAGTACACAGAACTTGTCTTATCTTGTTGTATCTCGTTTTCTACGTTACATGATATTTAATTGTAATGTTTAAAAAACAACAATTTATATATAATTAAATATTGATTGCTTGATATGCCAAATAATTAATATCTATGATGTGTTATTATTTTTTTCTACTTGCACGAGATCTACGTTCACCACAACAATGGAAAAACACGCTAAATTTATATTTCTCGCAATATAGCCGCGATGGTGGCCAATAGTGACTCAGTAGGAGTGTTTCTTTCTCCCCACTTCTCCTAAATTAGATTTCTCGCAATATAGCCGCGATGGTGGCCAATAGTGACTCAGTAAGAGTGTTTATTTCTCCCCACTTCTCCTAAATTAGATTTCTCGCAATATAGCCGCGATGGTGGCCAATAGTGACTCAGTAAGAGTGTTTATTTCTCCCCACTTCTCCTAAATTAGATTTCTCGCAATATAGCCGCGATGGTGGCCAATAGTGACTCAGTAAGAGTGTTTATTTCTCCCCACTTCTCCTAAATTAGATTTCTCGCAATATAGCCGCGGTGGTGGCCAATAGTGACTCAGTAAGAGTGTTTATTTCTCCCCACTTCTCCTAAATTAGATTTCTCGCAATATAGCCGCGATGGTGGCCAATAGTGACTCAGTAAGAGTGTTTATTTCTCCCCACTTCTCCTAAATTAGATTTCTCGCAATATAGCCGCGATGGTGGCCAATAGTGACTCAGTAAGAGTGTTTATTTCTCCCCACTTCTCCTAAATTAGATTTCTCGCAATATAGCCGCGATGGTGGCCAATAGTGACTCAGTAAGAGTGTTTATTTCTCCCCACTTCTCCTAAATTAGATTTCTCGCAATATAGCCGCGATGGTGGCCAATAGTGACTCAGTAAGAGTGTTTATTTCTCCCCACTTCTCCTAAATTAGATTTCTCGCAATATAGCCGCGATGGTGGCCAATAGTGACTCAGTAAGAGTGTTTATTTCTCCCCACTTCTCCTAAATTAGATTTCTCGCAATATAGCCGCGATGGTGGCCAATAGTGACTCAGTAAGAGTGTTTATTTCTCCCCACTTCTCCTAAATTAGATTTCTCGCAATATAGCCGCGATGGTAGCCAATAGTGACTCAGTAAGAGTGTTTCTTTCTCCCCACTTCTCCTAAGTTGTTGTTTTTTTCTTGAGGGGATTATTGCGTCATACACCCTACCTCAACTGTTGAATCTTGCACCTACGACCACAATTAGTTTGTCTACATTAGCCCAATGGCTTCTTTGGTGCTGACTGACAGCTCACAGCTGACTTATGACAGTCAGCATTTAGGTGTATACCTAAATTTTGACTGTCAGATGTGGCAGCTGTTAAACACATGTTTTTGCAGATCATATGGTTCGGCGTAGGGATATATAATTTGGTCTGGTAACTTTTCAAAGCTGTCAGCTGTGAGTTGTCATTCAGCACCAAAGAAGCAATAGGGCTACTGTAGGTAGCGTTACAATGCTTTTATATTCTTCTCTTTTGTAACATAATATATTATGCTCTAAAAGTATTTATTAAATAGTGAAGGGCAATATTTTGTTTCTAAATGCATTTATATGCAGCTTCATCCTTTTATCAGGCAGGGTAAATTAAAATGTTTTAAACGTTCGAAGAAATACGAAAAGCTACAGAAAATCTGGAAGATTTTCCAAGACCCAGCTGCACGTCCGGATATGATTGAGACGGCAGGACGATAATTTATTGCAGCACTTTACGGAGCCCCGTGCAGTAAAAACTCGTTAAATGAACTAAGATTCCAATAAAATTATTCGCGAAAGCTTTATCAAAAAGTACATCAATCTTACCTCCTACTCTGGGAGTTGCACGTCAGCATTCGTTCCAAACGTACCATCAAATTCAGCAATGGCATGGAAATACCAAGCGCCCACAAGATTGGGGTTAGAAGAATATACAAATTACTGCTATTTCCCATTACCACCACTAAAGACTCCGCTCCATAAAGGTTCCTAAATACCTTCTCCTGCAAATGTCCTAAATGCTGTAAAGGAGCTTGCATCTGTAGAAAAGCTGGACTACGATGTTCAATCATTTGCTTTAACTGTCGGGGACAATAAGTGCACAGTCGTTAAAAACGTAGAGGACCTATAAATCGATGTTCAACTAGCCCACATCATGACTGAAGAGAACAGCAAGTTTTCTAATCAGAAAATGAGGGACTTTCAAATGGGATCGATCAAGGTAATGAAAGAATTGATAAAGAAGAGGAGGAGATTTGTCAACACTCAAATTCCAAACGAATAAAGTCAACCGTTCTCACCAGACTCTTAGGTAACTTGAACAAGCACGCCACGTATGCTCAAGAAACCAGCCATGGTAAAAAGGTTGCAAGGCAAAAAAATTAAAAAAAGGCATATCACCAGGGATATTTAATTGACCTACACTCAAAAAGCCCAGACCAATTATCCATACTTAGCTATCTGGACATATATTAAAACATATAGATTAGTAATAGACTTTGAGGGATATAGGAGTTTGCTAAACTTGAATACATACGAATAACATGAAATCAATAATGGTCTGTTTATTTTCAGAGAATAGGATTATTCTCATAAGGAATTACAATACAATATCATGTAAAATAATAATATAAGTTCTTAACCATTCACAACAATATTAATAGAAAGCGATTGAATCACATTTAACTAATTAGGACATATTTATATCGTTAGATAACGTTATCAGCCAACATATAACCATAGCAATTATAGTGAACAATGCGCAGTATAGTAAGCTAGAATGTATACAACCTATCATCTAAATCTATGGACTAAGCCGTTCAAAATACAACTTTAAAAGGATAATAATAAACCCATCTTGAAAGTGTATACTTATAACATAACCATATTTATGAAACATACTTATATAATGCAACTAGTAAAGTTTTGCTTATAACAATACTCCTAGTTGATCATAAACAAAAATTATTCCCAATCAACATTCCATGAGGCGGGGGTAACTATGACATTAAACTAATTAAGTTATTTATACTCTATCATCTAAGTTAACATTATATTCCAAACATTACAAATATCTAATGTATACATCCCACGATACTAAACATCCCATGTTACTCTTGGACTTACTACAACAGTAAATTTAAAGACAAATAATTACAACGTGAGATAGCTTTCATAGGTTAGGTTAAATAATATTTAATAGAGAATAAGTCATCCGAACTTAGATCCAAAACGGTTTAAGACCATATTACGTCATTTTACAAAACAAAGCCTAAGAAAAATTAATTTTTTTTAAGTCAAAAGAATAACAAAGTTTAAAACCTGCATAATTTCTGGATTTAAGATGCCTAGATTTTCATAAAAAAGACAAATATAAAAAAACCTCTCTCAAATTACGATCACTTACATGATGGTAATTTCCTAATTTCTATCCGTGTCAAAGAGTGAAGTTCCTTTCTGGGTAAAAGCTTATATCTCAGTTTGAACAGCGGGGAAAATCGGTAGGGAGAAATCACATGACCAATGAAGTCATTCACAGTAAGTCAGAAATGGCCCGCTCACCAACACCTGCACACAGCGTCGTGAGGTTAACCATGAGGGGGTAAGAAGACACACGTGATAGCACTTCTCGCTCTTTCCCCAAGCTTGGCGCCTGCGCACAGCGTCGTGAGGTTAACCATGAGGGGGTAAGAAGACACACGTGATAGCACTTCTCGCTCTTTTCCCCAAGCTTGGCGCCTGCGCAGCGTCTTGAGCTTGGGGGATACCGTACTAGAGCACAGGGATCACATGCCACTCTGTGACTTAGTTCTTGTTTTCTTGTCGAACTCGGACAATGAGCAGTGTTCCGTGACGACGTGCGTGGAATGTCCGTAATTAGGGCGCTGACTTCCCAGTAAAATGGGGTAAGTTCTGTTCGCTCTTTTAAGTGGTGGAGGTCGGGGGCTATGTTGTTTGTATCCACCGTGCAAAATATTAAATCAAAAAATTGTAATGTATTAGGTATACAGGGGATACGACTCTAAAGAAACAACGCTTCATATACCCATACACTCTACCTCATAGTGGTGTGGAAACGAGTATTAAAACTATATTACTCATAAATATTAGTTTTTATTAGCAAATCAAGCCTTGAATATCTAGTGATGTATGTGATCATTATTTTTCAAACTTTACAATTAAATATCATGTAACGTAGGAAGCAACCTATGACAAGGTAAAACAGTAGTTCAGTGCAGCAGCACGAAGGTGCTACGCTTCTCATGGCTATAGCTTCTTATATATCCATTGCACAATAAATATGCTGCAGAGATTTTTTATAAAAATTAGATTCTGTTTAGCTATGGAAATAACTATTTTTAATAAAAAAAATGACTTAAAATGAGATATTTAAAGAAAATATAATTTTAGAGTGTTTGTTAATTGTTTTGGCGAAGGCAACCTCACACGAGAAAGAAAAATTAGTAGGCTATGTTAATTAGACCCCGAAATAATGCAATAAAAATATTACCCAGTGGTCTGGATTTTTCCTACTCAAAATACATTACGCCTGGCCTATTATGATATTGTAGTACTCATTAAAGAATATAAAACTCCCTAATAAAGATAGGTCAACCAACCAACCCACACAGAGATACAGGCAATTTTTGTTTTAAGTAATAACAAAAATAAGATAAAAAACTGGGTGTTATTTGGATTCATATAGCACAAATGTATTATCTTATTTCCAAATGAAGGTGTTTTACATGTTGTCCATCCATTTCCACACAAATTTCCAATCTTTGAATCGGACTGTTGTGTGCTCTTTGAAAAACTCTTGGTTTCATCTGGATCGTCCTACAAACAACCATTTTCAACTCATTGTTGTAAGTCTGATGAACCATCTATTGAACACAAATTCACTAAACCATTCAAGTATACCCATACAATCCAAAGAATTAATTTGAGGGGTTTCGTGGAGGGAGTGCATGCGATTGGAGCCCCTTAATATATCCATAATCCCCAATATTACAGCTTGAGCCCCTCATCTTGATGGAACTATATCTCTAGGGGATAAAAGGGTAGTGTGTCAATAATTAATAGAACATCTCTCTTCACGAGTATCTCGTAATTTAGGTAAGTAATACAGGTGTAGTCAGAGATCACATAATGATGCTCTTTTCTGCTATCTGTAAGAGAAAACACTGGTATAGAGTTGGACCAGTTAGACAATTTTAACATATATAAATATATTAAATAACATTTGAATAAAACTATTTTAAAAGGAGTAAAATATGTCACTGTTCCCACTCTAACTATTATTGATTGAAAAATGCAGAAAATTGCGCTTCAACGCTGTGACTGTTTCGAGAGTAATCTTGAATCTAATATTTCAGTTAATAAGCAGCGAGAAATACCATTTTTAATGGATTTGAGCATACACTCTATCATAATGGTTCACGTACGTTTATTTTAAGCTCAATCGTATAGTTTGTAGAAAGATCATTTTTGGATAGAATTAATACTCCAATTAATATGCTTAATTTAAAACCAACCAATTTTTAAAAATCATTTTTCATTTATTTGAGGTATTTAATATGCACTTTCTGAATCGACTGATTATATCAGCATATCGTTTAAAGCTAACTTAAATCTAGAACCGATGCAATAACCGTTAATTTATCACTGGGAAAGAGGTAACATATACTTTACCAATGATACATTTTTCGGTCATTCCAGAAATCTAACTCAGAACCATTAGCGCGGTAGAGAGACACGCTATTGACTGAGCCAAGGTGTTGGACAGACTGACAAATAAATTATAGATCTTCTTATTTCTAAGAACTCCTTAACTTGGAACGATACATAGTTTATTATAGATATAGGAAAACTTTAACGACACTCCAGGGTCTGTAAAATTGAATGTTATTTAGTGTAAAGAGTCTTAAAACAATAAATAATTATTATAAGTATTGGTCTTATGTTTATTATTATCACGGTAGTCCATGCATTATTTTTTTTTGCATTTTAACTGTTCTGGCCTATTATAGGTATTGGTTGTTGTCTATTATTGAAATAAAGGCAAATTAACTAAAATTATTAATTATCATAGAATGGTTTATATTTTTAATAATCTGAATCTCCTTCTTCTTCTAAATGTTTTTTTCAGTCAATCAATTGCAAATCTAAGAATCAAAGTGACACTATCTGCAGTTTTTTGTTTAATACGTCAAAGTGACACTATCCGCAGTTTTTGTTTAATATGTCAAAGTGACACTATCCGTAATTTTTTGTTTAATGCATCAAAGTGACACTATCCGCAGTTTTGTTTAGTACGTGAAAGTGACACTGTCCACACTTTTTTGTTTAATACGTCAAATAATACTCAATATTAAAATAATGAAGCGCCTGAAGTTGATATTAATATTAATAACACAATATAATCTTCATGTGTTTTACTTCAAAACAGGAATAAAACATGTTTCTAAAACAAAGTCGACAGATGATGTGCCCACCTAGTGATATGCAACTCGCTGTACAGGTACGTAAATACAGTTGCGCACTCCCGGCGTTGTTGACCTAACTTCCCTTAAAGTTACACGAGATGACTTTACCGGACGATTTCTTACTGGGTTTCCTGTTTCTTTCTGCTCACAGATGTTGTGGAGAGAGTTTAGAAACAACCTGTATAATATAGTAAAACTTGTATGTTTGAAGGACAGAGAATATATTTAGTTGTATTATAGCTGAACCTATTTCAATGAATCTTCAATAAACCGTGGAACACAAATGCTCTTTTAATTGGTGAAATTTGAATCATGAAAGACAAAATATGCCATCAGTTTTCAGAAAATGAAAACTTATAGTAAATAGACTAATATTTTCCACGCTTTATACTTAAAGTTTTACAAATCCTCACAATAATACCTGACCATTTAAGTAAATTGTTTAATTCTCCTCACACCCTTATTTCTGCCTTTTCACAAATTTACCCAGCTTTTCCTAGCATACTAGGTTTAGCAATAATATTATTGTTTCCTCACATACCTGGATCGCCTTTTTAGCCAGTCTTGGTATTAAGTTCTCTGGGTACACCTGGTGGACACTGAAGCTGGGCTGGTCCACCTGTGCCATACGCCTGATCTCCTCCCACTTGTCCTCTCCATACACCTGCTTGATGAACTCTGACATGTTCTCCAGCAGGAGACCGTACATGGTGGTCTACAACGAGAGACATCAGGTTAACTAGACTGCCAAAATGTACAATTATTCACAAAATAAATGCTGTAAAATATATCATTTAAAACAATGTAACCATTTCACCATTATAAGAATTTGTTTATATAGTTAAAATGTTTTCAAATTTTTAGATATTTGTTTTTTATAATGAGGATTAGGGAGATTTTCTTAGATAAATATGATTATATATAGATAAATACAGTTTATATATATATATATATAGATAAATACAGTTTATATATATATATATATATAGAGAGAGAGAGAGAGGGAGAGAGAGAGAGATCCAACACCTTAGCCCCGATCAGTAGCGTGTCTGCCTGTTGAGCAAAGGGTCCCAGGTTTGATTACCGGCATGGCTAAGAAATGTATAATTGATGAAATATGGGTTTACTCTTTCACATAGATAATTTAACGGTCGGGGGACTGGATGGTGTGCCTATCCTAGCTTTAAGTTATATTATAAGGCAGGCCTAGCAAGCCAATAGTGAGAAATATATGGATTGAATAAAAAACTAACTACAACGTGGAAACAGTAATGGGTATATATATTACTTATATATGTATTAGCCCAACATATATATATATATATATATTACATTATTATTAGCACCGTAAGGGTTCTACGCACTTACGCTAATGTGTAATGGTAGGGTGATTCTGAGATGAAATGGAGGACCTACAGTTTAACGTGGGATCCGAACCATGGTGGAGGCCTGGCATTCCCCACAGTCACAAGTAGTGATTAATACACGTCTTGTCAGAGGTGAAGGAAAGTTTTGGCAATCAGATAAATCTGTGCCGGGACCGAGGATTTAACCCCAGAAGTCCGACACCTTACCTCTAGACCACCAGGTCATTGTATATAATTTATATCACATATATTATTACATTATATATACATACATATATATATTATTACATTATATATATACATATATACATATTATTACATTATATATGTATACATATATACATATACATATATATATACATATATATATATATATTACATCCATTACTGTTTCCAGTGGCCTGGGTCAGTGTTTTATTAAAGCCAAATATAATATAACTTAAGACTTGGACAGGCACAACATCCAGTCCCCAAACGTTAATTTATCAATGTGAAAGGGTAAACCCATATCACATCAATCATACATTTTTCAGCCAAGCTGGGAATCGAGCCGGAGACCCTTGGCTCGATATAGAGACACGCTACCAACTGAGCTAAGGTGTTAAATCTTTCTCTCTCTCCCTATATATGTATGTATGTAGAGCGATGAAAGTATCGAGAGTGGGGTAGAGAGATCAACCTGATTGTTTATTAATTCATTGTGATTTTTCGAAGAAAAAAAAGGACGCTATTGTTTTGTTTTATCTCAATGTACTAAAGATATTCATAAATAAGAGAACATTAATAAAAACTTGCTATATTGAAATATATTGAAAATAATAGGCTTTAGGTAAAATATTTTTAAAATTAATATATATTTTAACCCGCCTCGGTTGTGTATTAGCTAACGCGCTAGTTTCATGTTGAACTAGACTGCCGAGGACGGGGAGATCGAGGTTTGAATCTTGCTCAGGTGAACTGGGGATGATTTTTCCTAAATGATTTTCCAGTCTCCCTCCACAAAAGTGTTGGTTCACTTCCTCTATATTCAACCTTCCCTATTTCTAGCCCATTAGCGTAATTAGCAGACTATTTAAGCGTAGAGCTCAACGCTTGTGTAGCTAAAGTAAACGTATCATTAATTTGTGTATCAGTACTTGCGATCATATCCACCAATTAATTATAGGCATAAGGTGGAGAAATAGAGAGACATATTCTGCTGTGAATGAAATTGAGAGCCATTTCATGAGACGTCTATTCGACAACCTGACATGCTCAATATTTATTGAACTAACTTATTTACAGTGAAATAAGATAATCGGATTACCCATATTTGTTTGGAATAGTATTATTAATAAGTAAAATGTTTTAAAAAAGATTCAATTCAAAAATAATCCAAGAATCTAGTTTTAATAAAAATATTTACCTTTGGTAATATTATATTATATCAAAGACTGATATGACATATTTGAATGTCAATTCATAAACAGTGTACAATTATACTGATATGCTTTGTCAGTTTTTAATATCCATTAAAATTTAATTTTTAATAAAAGGAAATAAGACAATTAAACTCTTATGGGGAATAATGGTTTTAAGGTGGGGATGTGGGGGACGCGAGAAAAGATCAATGCGTTTGGAGTTTTTATATCAGAACATTTTGTTGGTCAAAATAAATCAAATAATGCTTCAGTGAAAACATATAATTTAATTTTCTTCCCCTGGTTATATCAACAGTTGTTGAATATCTGTGAAGGGTGTCCTGGAATTTATTGACAACTTTTTTCCTTCATCTAAAAGGTTTGTCACCTAATGCCGCTGTGCTCATGACAAATATTCAATAACTAACTGTTGCTATCACCATGTGAAGAAATTTTTTTTACTGAAGTAATATTTGATTTAATTTGACAAAAAAATTATTTTACTAGAAAAACCGAAAAAAAAACACATACCTTTTCTCGCGTTCCCTAGAACCCAGTTAGTTTTCTTACGAATGGACATACCTGACAATCAAACAAAGCTTACAGATCTAATTTCACGTATTCATACGCAAAGTCATGGATGGACTTTGTAAATATCATGTTTGAGATAGATATTCAATACTTTAAAATTACACTAATAAAATAGTAAATGTGTATCAATGTTGACAGCAAAAAAAATATGTATTTTTTTAAAGGTGATCCAAAGGTCCATTAGTAAGTAAATTAGGGTATACATAGCACTACACATAGCCACATCTTACACATGGTCAAATGCATATACAACACATGATATATCCACTCTCTCACTCTCTCTCAAGCATATATACACATCCTCAAATCACACTCGTATATACTATCACACATTCACACACATATACATGAACAAACACACTGTTTCATACACATTCATATAAACTATTTTACGCACACATATACACATTTAAACTCAATGACTACATATATAAAATCACTTTTTCAGAATTGGTTTAAATTAAAAAGTACTATTTCTTCTCAAATTGAAGAACTATGATTTCAGTCTCACAATACTATCTGTGTACTTGGTAGAAGCCTAACCACGAGTGCAGACCAGCCCAACTCTGCCGGTGAAGAGACTATCAAACCATATTCTGCCATGTGACAAGTTATTTGTTAGCCTTCCTTTCCCTGAGACAGAAAGAGTGTAAACATCACAACAGCTAGATTGGTTCTCATTGACCTGGTTCAAGAGCGTACATCGATTTTATCTTTATCTTTTACGGCCATTGGCCACAACCGCTGGTCAGTTGAGGTCCACATAAAGGAGATACTTCCCCATTTTACCACATAAGATGTGTGTTTTAAATATCATGAAGACATGTTTAAAGAATGTTTCCTTAACACTCGAGTATGCACATGAGCTACATACGAGTATGTAGCTGGGTAGAAAAAGATGTTGTTTATTTGTGTACCAGCAATAGTAAATCCTGTGCCCCACTCCCGACCGACGAAGGAGGGCCAAATTTGGCACAGAGGTGAATACAAATGACATCGCAAGTTCATTACATCGCATTACAAATACATTGCAGGTCCAACACGTCGCATTTCTCCACCTCTCTACACACAGCTAACCATATTGGCCAACACGATCCCAACAAGTTGTGTCACAATATAAACAGACTCCCAACTTGTTGGAGATGTTGGCCAACATGTTGGTGTTGGGCGAGCTGGTCAGGGCCAACAAGTTGTGTTGGGTCATTTGTTAGAGATAATAAACGACCAACCCAACATGTTGGCCGAGTCGGGAGGTTCACCCCGCTTGGTGAAACTATGGAGGCAAATGCTGAGGCAATTTTAATGAAAATATTATGATCACATTTCTATAAAGCTAATAAGCATTGGTACACCACTATCACAAAAAAGTGTATTGACTTTGGAAGCTTAGTGCCGACAACCAGTTCAATTAGACTACACGTCCAAAGAGCCTAACATTAATTTCACCGATGGATTAATGCATTTTCAGCTGCAGATGATCTTAACCCTCTATATATTCTAGACTACAGCTACATAGAAAATGATGGCTAAATTATTTATCCGATTTCCATATTTTCATAATTACTGCTCTTGCAAGAAGTGTTTACGAGAGAGTACCCATTGTTGTTCAGATGTTTAATAATCCATGATATCAGAATGATGATTGAGGAAAGTGTATTACACTCTTAAGAATGTAGTACAGTAAGTTATATGTTTATCTTATAAATCCCTTTTTTTATAGTACAAGTCAAACAAATTTTTTCTATCAATTGTCAAATAAAGTATTTTTTTAAATATGAAACCGTTTTTAATTGATAAATTCGGAGCGCACAAAAGTAATTGAGGAAAAATCCACGATTTTTTTCGTTTTCGTTTCTGTTGTTTTTTTTTCCGGAAAAATCTTTGCATTTTCCAACAAAATTATGAAGACTAAGAGTGAATAACTTAGACTATCAAAATAAAAATAATAAAATTAGATATATCTGTAAATGAACGAGAAAAAAGCAATCAAATATTATTTGTTTAAATTTTTCTTGCTTATAAGGAAAACCGTCATGTTTTCTAGTTTAGCTCAAAATCTAGAATATAATGGCCCCAATAAAATATGTAGGTCATTAATGAGTTTGTTATAAAACAAATAAATAATTTTTATTAAATCAAATCCTTCATAAAACGGTCAATTTTGTTATTTATTACGATCATCCATATAATATCTACTCAATCAGAGAAAACGGATGCTAAGAAACACCCAAAGTTTTCATAAGAATAACAAAATTAACTGTTAGACGTGCATTTGATTTATTTCACATTAAGTAGCAGAATATTTATCAACATGATTATAAAGTAATCTTTGTTAAATTGAATAAATATAGTAATAATGATTATTGTAACAATGCAAGCTAAAAACAAATGAAACTATGGAAATCTAGGGAAGTACCATTAAATATGGCTCAAAATTAACAAGTAGGGTACCGTACAGTTAGATAAATTATTAAAAATGGATGTGTCGATTAGAATAAAACCATTTTATCAGAGTTATAATGACTTTAAAAACACCGCAAGTGTTTCTTTACTAAATTAAAAAAATAAAACATAAACATGACAAAAAAAACGTATAAAAGACCAGACTAAACCCTCAACAATGTATTAAACTCATGAAATAACACATTTCATTATAATGGCCTACAAATAATACCAGATTGATTACCTTTGGATTTTTTCTTCATTAAGTATTTCTAACGATTTAGCATTGATATAATATTTTCAAAACATGTCTTCCAAAAAATTTCAGTTTAGTTCATCTCCAAATAAACTTTACACTGAGCCATTAAAATCTAAAGCGGAGAATCTTTCTTCAAAAAACAAATCAAATGAATGTGACAATCCAAGTTCATCTTCATTATCTAGCCATCAAGATAATAACGGGCAAGAAAATTCCACCTTGGGGTCTCCGAATAGCCTTCAAAGAAGTCAGACATCAAATATAATCACACCATTTACCGTTGACTCATCTTTATCTTTTAGTGTAGATGTAGTTCCCTGCATGAACTCGCAATTAAAAAAAGAATTTTCATCTCAAAATGGGCTCGAAGCCACAAATATGGCTATACCAATTAATTTGGAAAACAGTGGTACAAAATGTATGCAGATAGAAACGTGTTCAAATCCTGACGATAATCAAGATTCACTAAAAGATCATGTTCAAGACAGTGATGTTATTAACTTAAGAAGAGAAACAACATGGAGTTATTCGAACGATATGAGCAGTGATAATAATACAGCAGCGACTAGTAAAATTAGAGAGTCGTTTACGGAAGTAGAATTATGTTCTCAGGATCCAAACAATCACACCAATGAAAACAAATCCATAACAAAGGAATACCTGATTAAAACAACGAGTTCATTTGAAGAAACGGGTCTCGTTGAAGATCCGGCATCGCACCATTACCCAGACACATTAGGGAACGATGACAATGACTTGAATAGGTGTACTACTTCAAATGAATACGGTGAGTGCAACACAGTCGTGCCTTCTAACATGTGTGAAGATAGTGGAGAAAATATCACGAAAAACACTAGCGAAATAATCATTGGTCTCAGTGAAACAATGTCATATAAAGCTTGTACTAAGCAATGTCAAAATGAAAATATTAAGATAGAAGGACGGGGTAAAGAGATATTCACTTCAATCAAGAATTCACAAATATGTGTAGCTAAGTCCAAAGATCCGCCAAAGGAATCACTGATTGAAAGACAATTAGATATAATACCAGTGAACGATAGTAATTTAGACATAAACAGAAACAATGATATGCCAAACAATATGGTATGCTATAAATCATCCCAAACTCATGTACTGGTAATTAAATCACTTAACGATGTAATACATTCAAATTCAATTAGAACGAGCACTCAAACATTGCATGCATCCTCGATGGAACATGTGAATATTCTAAGAAGAGATGTCCGCAATAAATGGGACTTTTTGGAGTGTAGCTATACAAATTTGTCATCTTTTCAAAACCCGGCCCTACAAGAACGTAAAATAGAAAATAAATTCCTAGATGAAGTAGAAAATATATTCAGTTCAGGAAGCCATGTGTATTCTTCAAGCGACGAAGAAAACCTGGATGAATCGTATGAGGAATCTCAGCGGGTAGGAAGATGTGTCGGATCTAGAGGCTTGGATTGTTTCCCTGTTAGGAGGATACAATGTGTCAGGGAAACTGTGCACTGTTTTAACAACAGCATGATCACTATCCTGTGTGGATTCCAACAGACACCAAGAGCTGAGGGGAGCATGCCAAGGACACCCATGTTTCAGTATGTACATTATGATCACAACAATATTGCCCTCACTCCCAGCTTTTTTACTTTACCTTTATCGAATGCTTGTTTAATGTGTTTGTTCAAATCGATGCTTATTAATGCTAAGATATGCAGACTTGGTTTAATTTTACATGTGTATCACTGTCATATTAATTGAATCCACAATATTATCATCAATTCAATATTTTCAGTTAGTAGAAATATATTGCGTATATAAATATATGTAACAATATAGTAACTTATATAAAATATTGTTTATTTATACATTTTGTATTTTCATTCATGTTTGCTCTCTTTTTCATATATAGGCAACTATATACAGCAAATATATTTGGCTCAAATGACACATTAAACTCGAAACAATGTAGGCCTATTGATATTTAAAATTTATATCCATCTATGCTTATTTTAATGAAAATAACACACTCTGCTGTTAAGTTAAGTCATTAGTTTAAAACAATTTACAAGCATGACCAGGAGGTTTGATTATAATGTATTTATATTAATATAAAACTCTCGGGTTACTTGAGATAAGGTTTACGAATGAGAAGACACGCAACGGTAGAAGTGTTGAAAACCACTGTCTTAAGGCAAAGTATTTGTGTAACTAGGCCTGCTTGCTATTTGTAAATTTGGAAAAATTATTTGTAAACCCGTACCTAATTTATCATTCTAAAATGACGTATGTTTTATCAAATATCTATCCATGTCACCAATAATAAGTTTAGTGAAACTATTACTAAAAATATACTATTAACACAGTTAATGTACGAGTATTTATTTGAGTATCACCTAGGATTAAACCAACATAATTCAACTAAACAGCTAATCATGTACACTTGGTTTGTATTTTCAGACTTGTATATCCACCTGAACTCACGATGATAATACCCTTTACACCATTTCAATTCCTTTCTGAGTTCAACTTTCATGGCACGCTATACCGCTATGATCAGCAGCTACTACAACTCAATAACATTGTGGCGTTACAATGGGTAGAAAGTTCTGAGATTCAAGGCACCTTACTTGTACAAGACAGAATCGATGCTAAAGAGTCAACGACAATCAGTAGTGCAGCCTCACAAGAGAAGGCTCTGAACGATTTGCAGGACGTCATAGCTGCCCATGGAGAAAGGAGATCTTCATATTCTTCTCGAAGAAGGTTAACGACATTACTAAGTGAAGATATACAACCAGTGGTAGTAGAAAGACTTATTGGTGATGCAAGAAGGTCAATGTTTTATTTTCAGGGGCCAAATCCTGTCACCACGCCTCTGGGCCCTTGGCACAACCCTCAAAATGGTTCATTGAACTTAACAGCAAATCAAATAGGTTTGCAAGACACCTCCAATGTAACATTTAGGGATCACATGATGGCAAGCCAAAGAAGGCAACGGCAAAGTCGTGCTGAACGTGATACGACCATGGATGATGATTGGTATCGAAGGAGACGAGAACGTCGCAGAGCAGGTCCCTATACAGGATCCGGACTGTACAACTTTGACCAAGAAGAAACATCTCTGAGACGCCTTGGAGTAACGACATATAGACAGGCTCTTGAAAATTATAGAAACCAAACAAGAATTGGAAGATCGTTTCAAAACACGAGTCAACCAGCGAGAAGGGAGACGCCTAGTGAGCACGATGAGGCTAGGGAATTTCCTTATAACAGTAATAGTATACTTAATACTATAGATGTAACCGCAAGTAGAGAAGTTGTTGAACCGGAAGAAACAATTTCTGATTCTTTATCTTCAAATCCGCCAATAATAAATCTTGGTAAACGAAAAAGGAATACATTTCCTCTTGGTACACCAAGAGATTCAACTGAAAAGAATATGATTCCCAAATTAGTTCCACGTTTTACAGTTCCAAGAAGAGATATAGTAGATGAACTTCATAGCGACAATTCTACTGAAAATCCAACTCTAGTTGTCAATCAAACTAATCATTCTCAGTCTACTAGATTCTCCAGATCAAACAACTTTTTGAATAATCCATCATCTGAGGATAATTACAATGATAGTTTAACATCTGACTCAGACCTATTTGAAACGGATCAACTTAGTGTATCGCCATGTTCCTCAAGGGAAACTGACTCTTTAATGTTCATACCCATCCAGTCTTTTAATTCTAGACAGGCTAGAGAAAATGATACTAGAATAGAAGAATTGGAGACACATGAACATCCATCGATACACATGACTTGTCGAAATGAATATGTGAGACCTCCTAAACCCAAACGCAGAAGAATTAAAAGAGACAAAGAAAAGTTTGTGAAATTATTTAAGAATAAGCATGTCGTTGATGAAACAAAGTCAACCTTTTATCAAACAGAAGTAGGAGAAAATTCAAGAATTACAAATGATAAAGATTCATGTACATTCAAACCATGTGAAATTAATAATGGATATGAAGCAATCGAAGATGAATCAACTGAAATAAGGAATACATCTCACAATGATAGATTACACTATATGTTTAATTATATAATACTAACTAAACATATACAAATTCAACAAACTGAAAGTATGAAGGTAAATTGTAACTCAGATTCTGACGTAAAAATACAAAATTTGGAAGAACAACCAAATATAAATTCTGAAACACACGTTTGTGAGTCCAGGTCAAACTGTAATGCCCAAAAACCAACTAATGCACTACCCTTTAAAATGCCTAGCCCCCTAAAGCAGACAAAGGCTCAACACAAAAACACTTTAAATATTTATATGTCCCGAGCATCTCAAGATAAAGTATATACTGAATCAGAACAAAAATGTACAAATAATCTTTCTAAAAGCACACAAAAAGAAACTTCAAAATATCAAGAGCCCTTTAAGAATAATATCAAGATGATAGCGCAGGAACTTTACAAAACGCTTAAGAAACAAAGAAATTCTATTGAAAATCCCTGTGCACATCCACGACAGGCAAGTATACCCCACCATGAATGTAAGCAAGATTCTAAACATGGTGGTGAGTTAACGGTAGTTTCCAAACCATCTTATGTCATTATAGAAGGAGCAGGAAGCTCTAGCCAAAAGATAACTAACTATCGCAGTTATTCTTCAGAAGAAATCATCATCAAACACCCAATATCTGTGATAGTGAAGGCGAAAGCTGGTTCAATATTTAGGCACAGTTTAGAGAATGAAGCTAATCAGAATGTCCCAAATGATTATGATCTCTGCAGCCACTCATCTCAAGAAACAAGTTCCCACCCAAGGTCCCAAGAGGTGGATGTAAATATGGAGGAAGGTGCTACTACAGACACTCCTAGAGTTACTGTATCCCAAACAAATTCACCCGTTCAACAAACAGAGGGGTTGATTATAATCAACCAACGCTACAGTGACACAGCAGAATCAGGGGACGACAGTGCGTAAATTGTTGCTGATGGGGAAGTACTTTAAAAGTATTATAAAATATATGCACTGTTAGGCTATGTCTTAGAATGTCTATGATATTCTAGCTCGCTTACTAAATACCAAGTAATTCAGAATTTACCTGTTGATGTCGCAGATTTATTTTATGTAAAATCTTCCATTGTTTTCAAGATATCCTTTACATTATAATATGTTGGGTAGGGTTAGGGGTGTATATACAACCAATGTTATAATAATTTATCACATTTGCTTCACCCTTTTTGACATATCTGAAATAAATTAAACAGCCTAATATTACACATTAAAACATAACATCATGGGATGATTACAATTATTAGCAAAAATATATCATCTTTGAAATTTTCTGTAAATATAAAATGTATAAAAATTAATAAATTTAGTAAAATACCAGTGTTATGTTTCATTCTATAAGGTGCAAATGAGTACAAAAACATTATTGCTATATCATATTTACTATTACACTAGTCTTCATTTTTGAATTTTTTTTCCCAGATAATTTCTCAAAAGTTGATGTTTTTGAATCTACTTTTTATGCTGATTCTAGAAATGATTTCAACTTTTTTCTATCACGTCAGATTTTTACACAAATTAAGAGGTTATGTTTTCATGATTTTACCTATTTTAAGCAAAGAAAAATTAAAACACAAGTCTATTTCTTACAAACCATTTTTTAAATATTGTAAAGACCAGTCCTAATACTATAAAGAACTATCCTAATGCTTTCGTGACTACTTTGTAACAAAACAAAAAGTAACCAGTGTTCCATTATTTTTCAAACTTTCTCATTTTTGATTTCCTTGCAGATCCTCCATATTTACTGTCCCTCTTCAACATCCAACAGTAATCGGCCATCATAATTTCATTTCACTTCTCCTGGTACCTCTTCTCCATTTCCTTAACATCTTAGTGAAAGCGTCCACCTTGCTCTTCACTATAATGTCTCAGATTTTCCAGAAAGTAGTCGATATGGGAATGTAGAAAGTGTAGTTATACACTCATGTTACAACCCAACTTCTTGAAGCTTTACAACATTGTTTCAACAATGTTCTAGGGATTTGGATTTTTGATATTCCCTAGAAAGTTTTCGGTAACGGATTGGAAGACGGTTCATGCGTCTTTTTCTCTCTCATTCATCGTTTTCTCAAAATATTCGTCCATCATTTTGTGGATTTGTGGACCAACAAAATTCCAGCTTTAAATTTTTCTTGTGTTATGAAGGGAAATTGTGACGCTGCTCCCTTACTGGATTGTCAATAAACTGAGCCTATGGCTCTAAGCACAACAAATCCGTACTTATTCCATCCTCACTAACTTTCTCCACACTTATCTATCTATAAATACTCGCTTCGCTTCAACAACATCCATACACCGAGTCATGCATTCTCTTTTATTCTTATAGTGGTTTTTACAGATATACTTATTATTATTATCATCATCATCACCGCTTCTTACTACCTGTTTGGGTTGTACGCACTTACGCTAATGTGAAATGGTAGCGTGATTGTGAGATGAAATGGAGGACCTACAGTTTAACGTGGGATCCGAACCATGGTGGAAGCTTGGCATTCCCCATATTCAAAAGTTGTGATTATATTGGTTATTCTATTAAATATATTGTTTATTTTAACATTGATACTTTTACTTTGAATAACATAATCTACTAATGAAATACTTTTGGGCATTATAATGATTTAAGCATAGTTACAAATAAAATACTAAAGAATAAATCACAACAGTTCAAAGGTAATAAATACACAAGAGTAAACATTCCATCTACATTGTGAGTGTCGATCCAGATGCTAAATGTTCTTCGGAGGAAAAAACTTAAATATGTATGTACACTTTGTGGAGCTTATTTTTGCAGAAAGTTGTAATTTTATGTTCGTAATTGATTTAAATATTATCAATAATATTTTTTTAAGTAGTTGTGTGTCCAGAATATTTTACATGTGGAAGTATATATTTTATTTTTGAAAAAGTAAAGCATTTATGTGTGTTTTAGTTAAGCAAATTAGGCTTTAAAAGTGACGAGTTTTATACTTAAAAAGACAAGGACAATCGTTTGAAATTAATATTGAATTAGTTTATCCAATGTGCCAAAGAGTTTGTGAATATTAAGAGGCCAATAAGTTAGTGTACAGTACATAATGAACATGAGTGATACTCCATCAACAAAAGTTTATCAGGAACAAAATAAATCTCTATAATCAATTGTTAAGATTCTTGCAGTAGAAGTTACGACAAGTGCACCTGCAGAAATAGCTAAATTGAAACAAATTAATTATATTGGTGCATAGGTTGATGGCATTTGGCACAAGAGGGGTGATTCTTCCTTGATAAGGGTAGTTGCGGCCATATCGGTTGATACAGATAACGATATTGATGTCAAAATACTTAGTAAATCATGTCTTGGTTATAGACTGCACAAAAAGGATGACAAACTATATCTATCTCATCTTACTTGGAGAGCAGCTCATGAGTTTCATTGTTCCTCTGGCTATAAGTGATCCACACACTAATGGAACTGCTTGGTGCATTAATGACATGACAACGTTCCAAAGAAAAGCGTGGTTTGATATATACATATTTATATGGGTACATTGACCAAAAGATTTACCTTAGAGTGAATACTGCAAGGCCTTATGAAAATACCTTCATAAATAGAGAATGTGATGGCCATTATCAAAAACATTTTGGTATTGTAATAATAAAGATTGCGAAAGAACAAAAACCTTATGATAAAGGGAAATTGACACATTCTATAATTGACAATTTACAAAATTACTTTGGGATTGCCTTACGTGTTAATATTGACAATATTAAAAACACGGGTAAAACAATTTGCCTACTATTTACTATTTGTCTGCCCAGGATGACCAACTCTTTCATGGTAAATGCCCTGAGCGTAGTGAAAGATGGTTTTCTTACCAAAAAGTTAAGTCAGTGGGTGCTTTATAATCCCTATAAACACCAACACCTTTAGTCATTGATCATTGTCAATGAGCGTCTCAAAGAATAAGACATATTTGAAAAGTTCTTAAACAGGATTACCCGAAGCATAAACGACATAACTTTGAGAATAATTTCTAGAAAGGCATTTGTTAGCTTGACAACAATGAAATTGTATGTATTTGATAATGTGTGTCATTTAACAATGCATAACGGGGGGAGCGGTAAGTATTAAAACAGTGTCATATAACACTAGCGAAATACACTGAACTGATGTCATATGTACGGATAATCTTCCCATAAGGCAGGCAACAATGTAATCCACGCTTGAACAATAAAAAGAAAGGGGATATTTCAGGAGGGAAGAAAATTATTAAGCAGAACTTAGCCTACATTTAGAAAAGGAGGGCATCCTATATAAGGCTAAAAACTTATAAAATACACTGTTTTGTCCTTTTATAACAAATTAACAGCTATAGTATAATGTCGCGTATGCTTTTTTACTCCCTTTTAATAAATTAGTGGCTTTATACGATGAAACAAGTTCGCAGGAAACCTGGGCAGTAGCGGGTGGCCCACCTGTAACAGACCAAGATTGGTTGAATTTGATCACGTGACCACGCCCCCATCACTTTATGATTGGCTGTTGGTTTTCCCCCTCCCCTCCCACCTTCCTGACCCCCTCCCCATCCTTGACCACCTTTTCGGTGTTCCAGACATGTTGGTTATTGTTCCAAATATGTTGGTACTTGTATTTTCTTGTTTTATTTGTTTTTTATGTATACTTAAAGCTTTTTTATTTGTGCTCAATGGTTGTTTATGTTTGCTCATTGCTTTTTTATTTGTTCTCATTGGTTATTTATGTCTGGGTAGGATTGGGCTGAGATGGTGGAGTTTTTTATTTATTTATGGTGTGCAGTTCACGGCGTCGGGCGTTCCTCCCTCATCATCAGAGGGAACACGGGGCACGAAGCTCTCCTAACAGCAGCGTAACGAAGAATGTGACCACCGAGCAGCTGACAGCGTATCACGGCCGTAAGGCCCCTTTCACTTTTACTTCACTCCCCACCCTCCTGACATTGCCTTAGGACAGAACGAACTAAGTTACACTGACTTCTCACTCGCTCTGTTGGACTGCCTTTCACTTCACCCTTCCCCTCCCCTATCTTCGTCATACCCCTCTATTCATGAAGTCAGGGGGTTCAGACCTAAAATTTGATGTCACAATAAACCTAGCTTGTTTTAAATGTTGAAATAAAGTGCCAACGACCCTTGCTGAAGACACCCAAGGCTGCTTGGCACATCGATCACGGCCTTCTGAAGGTCACTGGCTAGTTGCGTTTCTCCCCCC